>JAOVYX010005189.1:0-37548 GCA_035668315.1 Drosera spatulata
AACTAAAAATACAATTTAGACGATACAAAGGGAATAAAAACAAACGTTTAGAGTAAAGAAATGATGTGTGATTTCATACACATCATCAACATCGGACACATCAGGATTAGAAAAGTCAAATACCTCATCAACATCAAATTGTCTAGCCAACAGACAGAGTTGAGCTTCCTCATCGGATTCAGAAGATTCAGTGTCATTCAGCTCTTGTCTGCCAACATTGCCTTCAGCCTTCGACCCTTTGATTATTTGTTGTTAACAAACTTTATTTCCTTCTCCTTCTTGGGTTGGTTGTCAACAGGCTTAGATGTCCTCTTTTTCTAAAAGCAATCTGTTGTAAAGTGAATAATCTTACCACAATTCTAGAAGACATCTCTATTATCCCTTTCCTTGGCTATCTGTCTGGCATAACTGCGAATCCCCCTTTTAACAAAGGAATTTATCCTCCTGGTGATGAATGACATCATTTCTTCTGTCATACCAGATCTGCCATACAATTTCTTATGGCATAACTCAAAATCCAGATCGGTCATACCATCTTCATCATCATCAGTAGATGTAATAGACACATTCTTGTCAGTCTTCCCAGTCACAGCCTTTGGTGCAATAGGCTTCGTTGATTCTTCTTGTACTCTTCTCTGCTTGTGCTCTAGTTCATATGTGAGTAAGTTACCATAGAGCTCTTGTAGATACATTGCAGAGAGATCCTTTGATTCCCTTATTGCAGTGGACTTCGAATCCCAAGAATATGGCAATGATCTGATGAATTTGAGATTGGAATCCTCGAGATCATAGATCTTTCCATACATTCTCTGGTGGTTGAGTTAGACATTGAAGCGCTCGAACATCTCTGTCAATCCTTCTCCTGGTTTTGCCTCAAAAGCCTCATACTGCTACACAAGAATTGTCATCTTGTTCTTCTTCACATCTTTTGTACCCTCGTTCTTAACAACCAATGAATCCCAAATCCCACCATCCTCTTGTCTTCGTCACACCATTGATTCTTTGGCTTAGGTATCATTTTTGCTGGATCTTGTGAATCGAAACATAGTGGTTGATAAGGACCATTGAGAATAGTCTCATACAGTTCCTCATCAACAGCATCTAGAAATGCCCTCATTCGTACCTTCCAATTGCCAAATCTCTCGATGTTACACATCGGAGGACGCAAACTCGTGAAACCGTTAGACATCATAACAAACAAATATAGAAACAATAATAAGAAAAATCACGAACTCTAACAGAATCAAGAAATCTAATCAAATCAAGGATCCTTCACAAGGTGTTAATCTTATATGAAGAACCTGCTCTGATACCAACTAAAAGTGCTACAATGATTGCACCAAAACAGCCTAGAGGAGGGGGGAGTGAACAGGCTAATCGATCAATATTCGATTCTGTTACAAAATTATGAACCAAACGTTGCGAAAAAAGATGTTATAGTTCTAACTGACAGTTCTTGATCTAATTTATTGGTTGTTGGATGTATACAGATTTATAATCAGCAGGAAAAAGATAAATGAACGTCAAATATAACGTGGGAAATCCTAGTTCAGGGAGAAAAACCCACGGGACAGCACAGAAAATCCACTATCGCAATAGGATTACAAAAGGTTTTTAGGTTCACCTTTCAACCTCTGAGTTTTCATGGATCACTCCACAAACCTTGTTACCCCACAAAATCAAGATCACAACTGATCTACTACGTGTTTTCAGGTTTACCTCTAAACCTCTGAGTCTTCTGGATCACTCAGCAAACCGTAACAAGAAAGAATGTAAGTATCCTTAAAACTCACAAAACTATGGAGAATGTAGAAATCTCCAAAGATGAAATTCAAATAATCGAAGATGATGGATTTCAGAAAATCCCCAATTATAGAAGTCTCTTAATCATAGGGAGAACCATAAGTGGATTGTTCTTGAATCTTGAAGCTTGCAGTTGAGATGAATTCGTAAAGAGAGTCAGTATGCTAAAGAATGAATGAAATTCAATATGTCAACTGAATCCTCCATCTGTCTTTTATAGATCCTGGATGTCTTGGAAAATAAATCAGGCAGTACGGATATTCCAGAATATCAATTACTTCAATAGACTTCTAACAAGACTTTAATGAAGTCTGTTGAACCAGTCCGTGTAGAGTTGTGGTCTGATGTAGTATTGAAGTCTGTTAGCCTTCGTCTGTTCCATTCTCACAAGTCTGTTTGAACTCCTTTGGTCCAACGCTGCAGTCTGTTGAATCTTTACAACCCAGAAGTCTGTTATTAAAGGCAATAGTCCTCTGATCTTTATTAAAGCACAATTAAGCATATATCTCGGAACTCTGTAACACAGTAGGCATAGAACAGACTTCCCAGGATACAGACACAAAGTAAACTTCTCAATCTTCATCTGAACTTTGTTCCCTGAGTAATGAAACTCTGATACCCTGAAGTTTTCTCAGCCAATTTGATTTACTCAGCAGTTCCACAAATTCCTTTCTCCTCCAGAACTCTGACTCTCTCAAGCACTTCCTAGGACAATTAGATTTCTAATACTAAAGGTATAGAGTTTAATGAAAGATAACATGCATAGAACATAAACAAGTATTTTGACACATCAAATCATCAATGGTGACAGACATAGTAATTACGGCATAAGTCTGATACACTTCTTTAATCTTCCCCTAAGTCTGATTCACCACTTCTTAGATCGTTTCTTCATCATCTAAGTCTGTCTCACTCGAGGTCTTAGCAGTGTAGGCCTTTCCTTTTTCTTTCCTTCCAGAGTTTCCTTTGCCATTCTCCTTTTTGTTCCATTGTGCAGACGATTCCTGTGTAGGTCGTCTGCATTGTACAACAAAGTGCCCTGACTTTCCACAGTTGTAGCAGACCTCCTTCTCTACTTCTTTGGTCTTGTTTGAGAAGTTCTTCTTGAGATTTTTTTTTAAACAGATTTCTGAACTTCTTGCCCATCATTGCAAGTTCTTCTAATACAGCCTGTTCACTTGCAGACGAGGTGTCACTGGTTTCCTATTCTGCCATGGGTCTCAGAATTTTCTCTTGTGCTTTGAAAGCCTGAGTTTTCTTCCTAGCCTTATCAATCTGTCTCTTCTGCTCTACTTCCAGCTTGTATATATGCAGCACACCTTACAGTTGTGCTAAGGACATCTTGGCAAGATCCCTAGACTCCCTTATTGCTGTGGTATTTATCCCCCAGATCTCATCAAGTGATCTCATGAACTGCAGGTTGACTTCCTTGTTATCAAAAGTCTTCCCTAAAGTTTTAAGATTGTTGATGAGTACATTGAACCTCTCATAGAAGCTGGTCAAGTTTTCATCATATCTCATTGAGACCTAATCATACTCCTATATCGGGACATCCTTCTTGTTTTCCTTGATTTCATTTGTTCCTTCATTCCTGAGCAATAGAGCGTCCCATGTTTCCTTAATAGTGGTTGTATGAATCACTATTTCAATCATATCATCATCAAGAGCTTTGAATATTTGATTTCTTGCTCTTCTGTCCACCAGCACCAAATCCCAGTCCTCTTTTATCTAGAGAGTTTTGGGTTTGTCTGCTTCCCTGGATGCATCAACTGGATCTGGCATCTTTGGAATATATGGCCCATCTGTGATCACATCATGCATTCTTTCATCAATTGAATCCAGATGTGCAAGCATCCTCAGCTTCCAATGATTGAATTTGTCAAAAGAGCATGCTGGTGGCTCTCCACTATTAGGGCATTTAGGTAGCTTTAGAGGAGCCATGATTTCTTCACAAAATAAAATTTTAGTAACCTCTTTGCAGATAAATCAAAAGATATGATCTATTCTTTCCAAAACTGTTAATCTAGAAAGTCAAGCTCTAATACCAATTGTAAGATCAACTAGTACATCCTAAAGGAGGGGTGAATAGGTTGTTTTAAATTTCTCTGTATAATGCACCAGAATAGTGCATTTCAATGCATTGATGTTCTTTGCAGACTACAGAGAAGGTCTGCAGTAGAGACTTAAAGTTTGAGAGTTTGTCTCCGTTTGTTGTTGTGATTGATTCACAACAGTTATAATAATTCAAAACAATGAAAAGAAAATAAAGAACACAGGATTTATACTGGTTCAGACACTCGTTATCAATTGATAATCGAGAACTTAGTTTAGTCTTCCCTTGGTGACCAGTTTAGTCAATCGAAGAGGTGAGTTCACTATCTTCTTATTTTTGGCTTACAAGATAACCCCTTTACAAGGTAGCTAACTTGTCAAAGGTGAAGAACCTATATCCTTTGCACAGATCCTTCACTGGACTTTGCTGTAGCTTCTGTTCTTCAGTGCAGACTAGTGAACCCTTCTTCTTCCTGTTCTTTAATTCAGCTCACTTGAACAATTTTTGAATTCAGATTGGTTTTGCACACTTTGTACGTCACATGCGACTCCTTCACTGATGTTGATAGCTCACCTTTTTCTGATCCTCGTACTGTCACTCTGAACCTCAAATCTTCGATTTGATTGATCCTCATACTTCTGCCCCGAACCAGAGCAACCATCTCCGCTGCACTCCAGTCTGTGCACTCAATCTACACTCAGTACCGTTGAGACCTCGTCTACACCCAGTCACTGCTGCAACCTTGTCTGTACCCTGATCTGATGCAATCCATGCATTGCTGTGTTGACCCTTTTCTGCAAGATCAATCCCAGATCTTGAAGCATTTGCAGGTCTTTTGTTGTCCATGCATGTCTTAATTGCTTAGTCGAAATTCTCTGTCGTAGTCTACATCTGGTGGCCCACAATGCTCTTCATCTGTGGTCGTCTGCTCTCCAGAATATGACCTAGACTGTAGATACCTACCTAATTTCCACCCTAAGCATACTAACAACATCATGGCTAATACTTCTAAGTTTTGTTCATCAATTTCTATATAACTTGGAGGGATTGCACATTCCTATCATCTTGTATGTCTCGTCAAGCTTCTTCGCTAGCATCGGAGATAAGGAATTAGAACAATCAAAGGCTGACTCTCGTCATTCACACATAAGTTTCATTATTTGCACACGGATTTGATCAATCGTCGCAGGGATTGGAAGATGGCATACATCTCAAATCCAATTATTGAAGGTCTCGAACAAGTTGTTAGTTCCGTAACGGCGTCCAGTGAACAACGTGTTAGCCTAACATTTTGGATTAGAGTCGGCTATGAAATTCCTTGAATGCTCCATCGCGTTCACAATCTTGCTGATATTGGTGTAAAAGCCCTCATATGTCATGGCATAAGCGGCAGTTTTTAAAAATAGTCTGTCAATGCGTCTTGTTCAAGTGCGCTTGTTTGGTAAAAATCTACATACAAGGATAGAATGTAAAAACCAGCATGTCGATCTCAATAACAACTGTGGGATCCTGCAAGTCTATATAACAATTAGGTGTATACCTCTTTGTTGTAGTTGTCCACTAGGTGTCGTAAGCAATAGGAATGACGGAAACCCAAAAACAGCATCGGCACGACGTGTAACAGCCCATTGTGACGATCGGAGAAAAAGGTGTATTGATGCCTCAATCCTCCATTAAATGCTAATAAAGTTATCCCTAGTTGATGACAAAACCATTCCCAATTTTCATTGTTCTCCACACTAACAACAATAATGACAATCAAATAGAAGATCGTTGCCACCATCATTTCCGGTAGTGCTTAATAGACAGCCTCTATACTTGCTCTTGATGAATGTGTTATCAAGAAATATACAAGACCTGCGTCGATTGACGAACCCTAGCAGACATGCTCTAAAAATACAAACAATCTGATGAATTGTTTAGTCTCGTTGTTAACCTTGTATTCCGCAATGCTTTAAGGGTTTATAATTTTCAAATTATTACAATATGAGCTCAACTGATCAAAACAACTCATTGCCTTTCCCATGGATCTCTGTAATGGCTGCTTTCTTCCCACGCCATGTGATAGTAGCGTAACTCCACTCCATAATCGGCCTACACATCTCTCATGATTTCTGATAGATGATACCTTGGAGTATGACACAACTTCTTTTCTACTATATTCGATACCCACACAGCCTTTGCTTTTGGATGACCACAACTGCCAAGACAATTCTCACAAGTATGCACCAAATTGCATTTTCTTATCCTAAACTTGCCATCACGCTTCGATTTAGCCGTATAGACATGGCAACTGCAATTTGGATCTGGGCATTCAACGATGATCTTTGTTTGCTTGGTTTACTAAAGTAGAAATCTCGGTCATTAGCAATGTCGTAACTCTTGAAGGCTACACAAAAATCATCAACATCATGAAAAATCTGTCTCACTCCCTGAATGCAAACCCAGCGTGTTTCTACAGAGGTGTTGTCTATACTTCTACCGATAGTAGCACTTGAACTCTCATCATTTCCGAACCTATACAAATTGGGAAAAAAAATCCAAAATAAAAGACGGATTAAAATGTCATGCAAGAATAAATAACTTCACTATTTACTACTAGTTATTATGTTGTATACTTAAGAAGTTCCAATTGTACTTCATTTATATGAGTACATACTAAAATATAGGATCCATGTATTGGCAATTATTTATAGTGCAACTACATATACTGGATCTTGAATACAAAAAGTTTAAACCTTTATACTCAATGTGTAGTAATGCGTACAATATACCTTGCATCTTGAGCCACACTTGAACCGGATATCCTTGGTACATGATTATTCGATTCCTTCGTCGTCTTCATTCTGATAGCACCTAATTTTGCACAAGCGTATACTTGACACATGTTTGCAACATCATGGTCGTCGACGAGAGTAACATATATGTCCATTTCAAGTGCAATGTATTGAAGGCTCACTAACAGTGGATTGATTCGTCGACATTTGTCCACCAATTGATCATAAACATTCGCTAGATTCATGCTTTTATGAAGAGTGATCGAAAAGAAATCTCCCTCGAACGCACACAAAGCTACGAGCACAATGTCGATTGATTCTGATCTGTCTTGAACCTCCATCGCAATGTGACTAAAGAAACATGAAAACATAAATATGAACTCATCAACCTATCTCATTCCACGGCTCAATCCTTGATTTTAATCCAAAACCCAAACATCTGGTTTTGGAAACCAAAAACAGAGCATGTTGACAAGGAATCAAAATAATTAAACAACATGCACAACCCACATAATACACAATAAATTGAATAAGAGTGATGCAAATGGATTCATCAACTTACTTCAAAATCTACAGCGTGATAGAAATTATGAGATTTTGAATTTTTTCAGAGATGGATTCATCACATTACAAGATGAATGAGAGTAAATTGATACGGTGGTGAAAATAAAGCCTCCAATGGCATTGAATCCGAATTAAATGGGTATGGTGGAGTTGGAGAAAAGTAATGATGGGTACCACAATCAATAAATTGTGTGTTGAATTCAAACCCCTAAAGATTTCCTTTTTTAATATTTTTTTAATCCCATTATCGATTCAATAGTGTAATTAGGGGGTAAAATGTACATGATTCCCTCAATGGGTGGGTAAATTTGTATGGAAATTCTTTGGGGAGTAAAGAGTACTCAAACCAATGTTATCAAAACCGGACCAGACCGGCCGGTTGAACCGCCAAAAGTGTCACCCCGATCCTTGAAACGATTCGGGTCAGTCCTTGAAACCATTTAGCATCGAAAACGTTAAAAACTGTCGATTTGGTGGGTGAACCATTCAAATTGGTGGCCCGTAACGGGTTTCATAGTTTGAACTGATTCGAGCTCGACACAACAAGTTATTCACTGTTTTTTGCTTCACTTCTTCATTTTGAGGAACAGATGATGATCAATTGCAAGGACGAAGAAAGATTGCAATGGATTGGGAGTGACGGGGCTAGAGTTTCTGGCGACGGATCTAAAAGGGAGTGCAAATTAGGGTTTATCGAAGAAGGAGATGACTCAACATGTTGGGTTGGGTTGAGTTTGGATATTGTAATGGGCTTGAACATTTTAGGTCCATGATAAAGTTAACTAAATAGTCCCCTTAATGTTTGATTTTTTCCATTTAACGTTGGATTTTGGTCTTTTTATTTCCTATTTGATATCTTAATGTATCAAATATGTTAAGATAATTATTTAATTTTTTCCTATTTTTCATATATAAGTATGTTAAATTTTCTGTAATATCAGAAATCAATAATGATATACTTATTACATAATTATTACATTACGGGTCGATAATGGTTCAACCGATGACCCATCTGTGTGCTAAGTTTTTCGATTCGAGGAACGGTTCTGGTCTGAAAATATTGATCCAAATAATGAGAGGGGGATTTAAAAGTAGTTTGACGTTGAGGTTAAGGAGAATATTAAGATAACCTCATTATAAACCTCATTGGGATTATAATTTCGTTTGAAGATAAGGAGGTTAACGGTTTGTTTTAAACTTGTCAGGATCATTGATCACATTAAATGTCATTTTCCTACTAATATTCGGTCCAAAATGAGATTTTTTGGGCCCAAGTCCGCTACATACTTGGACAGTAGTAGCCAGGCCCAGTCCAGCTCCTGGCTTGGCCTCAACACCTGATGGATCCATGGCTTTCTAGCCCCACCTGGGCCAATATTTTCTTAGCCTTATGGTCCTTACCTAAGTTGAACAGACTTTCATTAAGTCCAAAAGACCAAATCCCATAAAATGTGCCTACATGACAAGGCTGCGGTTTGAAGAGCATCTCAAATTGAATAGCTAAATTGATCGGCATAGTTAGGAAAAAGAGTATTTAATCTCTTAAACTTTTCATTTTTTTACACATGATCCATTTGATTTCGAAAATAACACATAACCTCTTTTTGATGGTCTTTTTCGGGGGATTCTCTGCTAAAAAATGGAACTTCTTCAAAAATTAACATGCAAAATTTATGGAATTATTCAAAATATAGGTGGTTAAGTGGTTATTTCTAAAATTTGGATAGTTAAATACAAAAACGCAAAATTACAAAGGGATAAAATGCTCTTTCCTGTCATAGTTGAAATATATAAAATATAACATATCACACTTCTATGGTCATGTTCGTAACAGGTGAATTTTGGCTTGTGTCAAATACATGCTATATTTGCCAATGAAAATAACAAAGCAAGTATTTCTTTTACCAACTTGTTATTTTATGACTTCATATCTTAAGAGGTGGTTCCTCCAGAACTATTTTGATTGGCTAGTATCTCTTCTTCTATTCATCTTATTAACTCTTTTGAGTTAATATAAATAGGATTTTGTACCTCGGTTTATAAACATTTATTTTATTCGTCGTTTGGTGAACTTTCAACTCTCAAATTTGATTCAGTGGACTTCTCTTTTCATGTTTTTTTTTACCCCAATTTTAGGATTTCACGAAAATCTGATGCTCGTGTTTTCATTATCATCACTCGTTTGTTGTTTGATTGATTTCTATCTCAGATCTATTCCATAACACAGCTACTAACTTTAGTTGCACGAAACCCAAACATACATAGCTTCTCCTCTTTGATTTTCAACGAAAACAAATTCTAGCATTGTTTCCATTGAAGCAGTTTTGGTGAACTTTTTATCAAGTCGATGCTATTCATGGTCAAAATAAACTTTTGCTTATATCATAATGTCATGGTTGAAATGTAGAATGATAAAGTTAATTTTATCATATTAGAGCATTTGTTTCAGAGTTTCTATCTCAAAATATGTATTTTTGTTGTGCCGTTTTATGTTCAATCTACAAAGTGCTATAGTAAACTTATCCAAGAAAATTAGACAAAAAAAAAAATCCAAGTAAAATACAATATGTTTCAATAGTACTATACATTTGAGATTATCTCTATTTCATATTCCAATTTACCGTTTAGGCACACATGTCAACATAATTTTTTCAATGAATTTTCTACTCATTCTTACTCCACTACATAGCTTTTTCCTTATTTCTTTTTTTAGGGAATCTCTATTTTACATGATGCAATGTGATTGGTTTTATATTATCAGCACATATCTTTGTAAGAAAGGTCAAATGTATTTATTTATACTTTGTCATAAGAATGACTTCAAAGCTCATAGAAATTGCTCTTTGACTTATTACCTTTTGTTTTTTCAGCTTTTAACCGAAGAACACGCCCAGCTTTTAACCGAAGAACACGCCCCTGAAGGAATTTACTTTTAAACACACACATCGTGCAGGGACACTGATAAGGCGCCCTCCACCAGTATCGGGTAAAGTTTTAACCGAAGTCAACGGACGTGGCCAACATGGATTTTGAGGCTAGTGGGATTCGAACCCAAGATCTTCAAGAAAAAGGTTGAATCGAACACCACTAGACCAATCCAACATGATTCCATTATAATTGAATTTGTCCACTTTAATGTTTTACATGGCCTAGCTAGAAGACTCTGAAAAATAAATATGTGAGCCTCAAATCTAGCTACTGATGAGTTAATGGAGTAAAGTTAGGATCGACCAAGATCGATCAGTGTGGTCTCTTCTACTTGGACTGATATCTCTTGACCATTATTTGAAGGATCTGTCTGTAACTGCGGGGCTCGATGCAAAATGCAACCATGCAATATCACGATTTATAATCATAGGACCACAATGTACGTACTCAGCCAGCCTAGTCCCGATTATTTTTGTACCACCTCCATTTAACCAGATCGATCTTTCTCTATAATAGTATGGGTCGTAAGTAGTTTAGAGAAAATAGTTTCAGATGTTTACATTCTCAACCTTAAGGACGAAGTTATGAACTCATATCATCACATTCCGTCAAATCGAAATTAATGCTTCGAGAAAATCAGAAAAACATCACTAATCTCTGTTTACACATTTGAGTGTGACATGACGAGCGTGATATTAGAGCGAACAAGGTACAATCATGGATAGATGACGATGATGACGAGTGGTCAAGAAAATAAGAACATGTACATACAAGTGGAGCCCAAATATATGGTAGCCTGGTAGGAATGAGTGAAGACGACCAAAGAAGAGAAAACAAAAGGGGGTATAAATGTACCATATGCCTGTAGCGTTATCAAGCTCTCATATTAAATGCATATGCAAAAAGTTCTTTTTGGTGTGGGGAGTGACAGAGAAGCAATGAAAAGGGACAATGCGATGCAGGGGAAGCGAAGGAAAAGGAGAGGGGGGTCGAAATTCTCGGGAGGCGAAGGAGTAATATTTGGGAGAGAGAGAAAGAGAGAGGGACTGAATATGGGCCTGTGAGGGCCCAAGAAAAGGACAGTACTGAAGGCCAGAGAGAGGGAATTCAATCTGCTTCTTTCGTGAAATTGTCAAAATCTGTATCGAGATAGGCAATGTTTCCACTTTTGTTTTCTTCATATCTAAGATTCAAATTAGAGATCAAGAATCATCCTCTCAACACAGCTTGAATCAACGGATACTCGTGGTCTGTCGTGTCGAGTCGTTTTTTCTCTTATCCCGATGCTGCCCGAAGTGCCCGAGGGATGACGAAACGACAAAGGCTCCCTCCCTCCCTCTCTCTCTCTCGACTGCAATCCCAAACAGAGAATTGAAGGAGAGTGGGCCCAAAGGAGAGGAGGAGAGGAGGGAGTGGGGTGGGTCAGCGAAGGGTCAATCATAAAGCAATGGATTACAAAATCATTGCTCCATTCTCGTTCTGTGCCCCCACCATGTATATATGCACACACACTCGTCGCTTCATTCTTTCACTGACACAACACTTTCACCCCTTGGCTCATTCATTCATTTACCTGTGAACTATAGCAAAAATTGACCACCCAATGGAAAAAAAATGAAATTAATCACTTGTTTATTGTTCTCTTCTTCCATAATTTTTGCATTATATTATCAAATCGAGATATGATGTAAATTGTTTGCAATTTTTTTTTATAAAAAATATCACAATACGACTTCTGTTTTATATTACATCCTATTAATCCATTTCCTTTTTAATTTTTCTATCACAACTCTTTTGTCTCATAGTGGCTAATATATGTGAAACTACATGCAGCAACGTATTTGTTGTTTTTGAAACACCACGTCCATCAGCTTAATTTTGTTGTGTGGTTGTGTATCATACCAGTGGATCTTCATGGTCAATTATTGCAAGGTTTTTCTTTCAAAAGTTTTTGGAGTGTGATGAAAAAAGATGATTTTCTGAGATATGTATGCTGATAAGTTTAATTTGTCTCGGCTGTGTACGATGTATTGTTGATCACGGACGCCAGGGATAATAATATGAGAAGCCATCCAATTCCGCTTTGCGTAAAAGGTGATCACGATGGTAAGGCTCGTAGAAGATCATTAATGACGTCCTCTTGTGCGTGTTCTGATGGATCGTTATGGAAGCTTGAAACCTAGATTACAACCTGAATGTAGTGATAGGTGACACTTGAGAGCCTGAAAACCCAGAATGTTAGAACTCCTCGTTAATAGGCGACTGTGATTTCTAATTAATTTCCATTGTACACTGGTTTTGGTTGCTAATTAATTCGATTTATGGATCGATCAAGAGACTCTTCACTTGTATTGACTGTTGAAGATTATCAAGGAGAACCACTCGGTTAAGCAGATTGATGATCAATACTGTCATAGTTGTACAATTTTGAATCTATTTCACCATTTTTCACGAAAAAATCAGTTAGAGGCCATAGGGGGATTGAATCTTTAGGGACACCCTGGTAAATATATTGACGCTGACTCCACGGCCACTGTACTTGCGCCTTTTTTTAAATTTCGGAATTGAATCAGAGGCCATAGAGGGATGGGTTGGATTGGGTTGGTCGTCTTCCTTTGACTCTGATATCTCTTCCTGCTCTAGTTGACAAAAGCAAGCAAAGCTGCATCCACCTGCAGCTGCTGCTGCTTCAGCTCATGGATTGTTTTCGGCCCAATGCCCAAACTGATACGTCAATTCATATTTCAATGGCACGTGTGAAGGGGAAGGAAACATTAAACTCTTTCGATCATGGAAAATATACTCTCTCAACTGCTAAAGCTTTGATCGAAGTCAAAGAACGTGGTCAATATGGATTTTAAGGATAGTGGGATTCGAACCCAAGACCTTCAAGAAGAAGGTTAAGTCGAACACCATTAGACCAACCCAGGTTGGTTTTATCATTATAAACTTTGATCCGTATTATGCATGATAAAATGATTTCTTTGAAAAGCTATCATCAAGGATATTTTCTTCCCATAAAATATCACGTATTTTTTTAAAATAAAAAAAAGTAAAACCAATGGTTTTTCATTTTTGCCCATTTCCGAATTCAAACCACCCAATCAAATCCCTAATTCACAAATTTCTCCCCTCACATTGAAATCAATCTCTTTTTACCATCGCAGGCAAGGCGAAGCGAAAGAAGCACAGGACGATAGAAATCCTGGTCAAAATCGACGTCACAACTACCATAGAGACGACCGCAAGGTCGAGATCGTCGTTTTATTAGGAATCGAAAAGGAATGACATGCCAAACTCGAGTATCCGCACTACTGTTGACCCGACGAAGTCGAGCCTCAAAATGGTTGTTAGTGGTTACTAGAAGAAGAATATTGTGTTATTGCTGCTGGTGGTGATATTAAGTTTGGTTATAATATGTTGTTGATGATCATGATGATTGTGATGATTTTGTTGTTGTTGTCATGTAGAGATATTGATTATATGTTATCTGGGTGGTTTTCGAAGAAAAAAAAAAAACAATTCAAACAACAAGATGCCTGTTATTCATCTAGTATGTCTGTAACGTCCTGATTTTTTATTACTTATTAATGATACATAGGATGTCACTGTTGTTGTGCCCAACTTCTCAGTTAGACAAAAACGATTCTTTCTGGCTTAGTCATAAAAATTAAGTTAAGTTCATTTATACATCATTAGTTTAGAAACTTTTGATGCACTTAATCATAACTCAGGATATCACCTTTGAAGAGAAATTTACATCTCTTTCTAAGATTAGAATACCTTTCACAGATAAGCTACATCTACCATCAAATCTTAGATCACACTTATCCTTCAAGTCATTATCCTGTATCAAAGAGAAGAAGAAAGACACAGAAAAATAGTAACCATGAGATATAGGAGCTCAATAACGTGTTGGTTCCCTTACCAAGGATTACACGAGATAAGAAGATAAGAAAAGAAAAAGACATGACCACTTGGGTCCTTTGTTCCAGCACTCTGGAACTATCATGTCAATCCGACATTCGCAATTATCATCTCAAGTATACCAGTGATTCACTCTACATAAGTACATTTAACACCACGTAACTACGCTCGAAACCACGTCTGCATCGACACTCTAGACATTATCAACGTCATTTACTAATGTCATACCCTTTATGGTATTGATAGTCAAGACCTCCATATCAAACAAATTGAGACAATGACACTATGACACGACAGATCCCCAATCCAAGTCTCATGTACTGCTACACTCAACAGTTCACTCAAGACTTTGTTATACTTATCATCATATCAATCACACAGAGACGTCAGACAATAGATACCCTCAAGGTTATAGTTGTGCCCTTAACGAAACTTATTCAATTTCATAGGTAAGCTTTATTCAACTTTAGCAAAAGGGACATCCGCGAAAGGGGATCAGCCAAACCGGAACCTAGGGTCTCCTGCAGTGAGATACCCACATACGAAAAGGTCGATGAAAGAATGTCACCACCAAGTCACTGTATAACATATGTGACAGACACAACGCTCTTTGTGTTTTATATCACGGAGTTATATACCAATTTATGGATTTATACTCTTTTCACACATTCACCCTCATCATACCAACAAAGAAGGCATAGCACACACCATGCAATAACACTCCACAGCACACAGTATTTAGCACACAATACACAACAATTGAAGTCACTATTTTACGTCAACCACATTTAGTGACTACGTCCAAAGATTGCAATGCATATTATTATACTCAAGTTATTATAATGCACATCGCTACATACAATAAATTTAAACGTTATCTTTTACCACAGTTGTTTACATGCACATGCTCCGTCTCGTCTTTAAGTGACAATGAGCAGCGTCTCCATGTCCTATAATATAATAGGATACACGTATTAAGACACACCCTGGTGAATGATTATTCATGCTATGGAGTTAAGCATGTTTGTTCGTACTTTTTGAAAAACCGTCATATAATATTAGGTGATGGTGTCAAGATTTGAGAAAAATCTTTGAGACTTATTTTGATATTCCATGATAATGTTTTTATGTATTTATCATAATTAGAAGTGTTTGTGAACATTTGGAGTTGTTTCGGGGTCAAAACGTTTCATTCCCGGATTCTGTCCAACTTGACACTTCGACACGTTTAAATCTATAACTTCTCGTATATAGCTCCAAAAATCATTTCGTAAAATTCAACATAAACTAGACTCAATATTATTTCTAGTACATTAAATCTTTTCTCATAAAAGATTGCCAATAATAGCAGTTAATTAGTTCAAATTTATATTTTTTGCTGGTTTGAACAGTTTGACCTTTGTTCACTAATCAGCTCATAACTCCATATATACAACCTTAAATCTGGATTTTTAAACTGTTCTGCAAATTACACTTCAAGCGATTTCCATTGATATAAGACTCATTTTCTAACTCTTTCTATGCAATTTCAGATTAAGCCATGAATTCAGTTTTTATAACTAGTTTTTACAAATTGACATACCCGTATGTTTTGATTTATATCTTGAGATTCAGAGCTTCAAATCATGATCTATCAACTTCATTAGAAACTAAGCATATGGAACTTGATCATATATTGATATCGAAATTTATAACAGATCCTATGATATCCCAAAAAATTTTTAATATTCGAAAAGTTCACCCTTTCTTACCATGCGGACGGTTGTCTTGTGAAGTGTTGTTTGTTAAAATCAATTTCTCGTCGTCTTGCTCCTCTCCGTGGATGTAATCTCCTCTTCACCTTACTTGTCTTCTTGATTCCAAGGCATGATGGAAGAAGCCGGGGAGGAGACGAGAGGAGTTGGAGAGGAAATGGTGAGAATGATGAAGAGAAGTGTGGTGGGAGAAGTGGCATAAGAAGTGCCGGGGAAGTGGAAGAAGGAAGTGGAGGGATTAGGAGAAGTGGAGGAAGAAGAAATATGGTGGAGATTTGAAAATAAATCTTCACGTATTTATGTGACGGGGTTTAATTTATCAGTAATTAGTTTATTTTCGCCATAATTTCGATAAACAAATTTTATTACCCCGACAAATAAATTATAACGTTCAATAATATATTATTTTTTATTAATAATCTAGAAAATAAATTATCTCAAATTTTTCGAGTCTTTACAATGTCTTAATGAAAACACCTCATAAACATACTTCTTTTTTGATAGGCGTACTAATACGCCTTAATGAAAACATGTCATAAACATACTAGTACGTCTGTCATTCATCTACTACGCACTAATGAAAACACATAAACATATTAGTACACCTGTTATTGATCCAGTACGTCTTAATGAAAACACCTCATAAACATATTAGTATGTCCGTTAGGCATACTAGTACGCCTTATGAAAACACCTCATAAACATATTAGTACGTTTATTAGGCATACTAGTACGCCTTAGTAAAAATATCTCATAAACATACTAGTATGTGTGTTAGGCGTACTAGTATGCCTTAATGAAAACACCATGTCAACAAACTCACAGGCTACCAATTTTAAGCCCTCACGAATATCTTGTATCAAGTGCTATTTAGAAACACTTGTTGGCTCCACTCATAACTCGAAACTACTATTTAGAAATACCAAACCTTTTCCAGTCTATCCTTTCCCTTATTTTCCCCCACCTTTCTTTCTTTATTTAAATTTTTTTGTGATGATCGGCTCCACCACCACCCTTCTCTTCTTCCGTCATCGTCGTCACCACCGCCTCCTTCTCCACCGCCCTCGTATTCTCGCAACTCTCCTGCTTCTGCTATCGATGAGATGATGTGCGGTGTGCGACGATTATGTTCTTGTTGCCTACGGAGAGGAGGTTCCGTTCGTCTACGGTAAGTTCCTGGGTGGATCCAATGGCGACACAGAGTTTCGCCATGTAAAGAGACTCTTCTCTAGTGATTGTCATCATCTGCGATTACGCTATGGAAACGGCGAAGAACTAGGGGAGAGAGAGAGGAGGAAAAGTGACAGGGGAAGTTGTGGTGCAATGATTATGACAATGAAAGTTATATATCCTTGGCACAACTTGTCGGCTTCTCAGTTGTATCTATGGTAACTACAATGTGTGTCTTTGGGATCATGGAGTTCTACATGTTTGAAACATCAACAAATTAATTTATTCAATTCACCATATAATTTGCATCTCCATTGTACTATATGTAACACGAAAAATAAGCTAATATAATAATCATATGTATTTGAAATAAGCTTAGCAAGTATCATATGTTTCAAAATATTGACAGATTAATTCTTCTTATTGTTGATCAGTGTCGAGGATTAGTTCCCTTAACATGTTGAATTTTAGTTTGAAAACGACTGAAAGTTAGATCTATAAAGTAGTACGTCTTTCTCCATGAGTAGTACGCCTTGTTTCAGTTCTAGTAAACTTGATACTACTACGCCTGAAACAATTAATTTTGATGTGCTACATTTTTGCTTCGGCATACAACTTTCTAGTTTTTATATAAGCGTATTAGTACATCTGAAACTAGTACGTTTGAACTAATACGTTTGAAACAAATCAATTTTGACGTACTAGATTTTGCATGGGCGTACTAGTTTTTGTGTAGGCGTATCTATATGTCTGAAACTAATACGCTTGAAACAAACCATTTTTGACGTACTAGATTACGTATGGGCGTATTAGATTTTTCTAGACATACTACTTTTTGCATAGGCATACTTTTAGGTCTGAAATTAATATCTGAAATAAATCAATTTGGGCATACTAGATTTTTCGTTGGCGTATTAGATTTTGCATAGACATACTAGATTTTACGTAGACATCCTAATTTTTTTTAGGCATACTAATACGTATGAAACAAACCAATTTGGACGTGTATGCATGTATGCAGCACTATGATCACCTTCACTAGTACACACCATTCTCCCTCTCCTTCACCAATCCTCTCGATCAATGTCAAAAAACCCCTGTATTACCAACAGTCGTGTAACACAGTCAACACCAATTACAACTTGTACCAATCTCCTACACGTCACCCTAAGTACATCCCGTTCTACCCCGGATTAAGGCTTACCACTTCTAATTCCTATCCTCCCTGATAGAACTCTTGTATCCTCAACTTCAATCCCCTGTAACAACACCTCGTACTTCTCTGGTCCTTAGAATCCCTGATAGTAGCAGCTTGTTTTTGTTGTTGTGTGTCAGCTCCTAAACACCAAAGGATCATCGTCTTAGACTTGTGGATGATTGTAGAGCTGGATTGAACCTCTATGGATGACAAATTGGCTCTTTGTTCTTCGATTGTAATATGATGGCAAGGTTGTGTAGGCAATCGATATCTTTGCTTCCTGGTGATGATCTCCCTTTTATTGAACTCCAAGAATCAGCAAGTTTGGATCTCCATCTTCGTTTGGACAGCAATTTGATCTTCTTTCCGTGCTTAGGTCTTCAAAACTTTCCATACCTACAAAACAATCAAAATCGATTTGTAGCAAAATATTCAAATTGTCCTCAATATATTGTTAGTCCATAAATAAGATATTCGGAATAATCAATGAGGACTTAACAAACTCAGCATAATCACCAAAACATGAACTTTTCATGTTTATGACATATATATGGAAACCGGGGAAGGCTTGGGCCTTGGTCACACCTATCTCATTTCTCATACCAATGGGGAAGGCTCGAGTCTTCATGTATTTTTCTAACAACCTATACTTAAGATCAATTTGTTCAATCAATGTCATCATCAAAACATATGAACTCAACAAAATTCTCTCTTTTTGATGATGACAACCGATTGATGGCCTATTCAGCACATGAATCTAAAGGCTTATAAGAAAAACCTAGACATGTACAGAAAGTAATCAACATAATATCCAACAAAGACAATCAGGGTTAAAAATTACTTAAGAGTAAGGCAAGCCATAAACACAATCAAAGATAACTCGACCGATGGCCATCACACTTCTTCTTCCCCCTTTGGCATCCTCAAAAAGGGAAAAATAACCTGTTTTTCATAAATAAATAAAAAAAACCCTTGTAGACCATCTCCACATCTTAACGTACCTGTAAAAAGATCTCACCATCCCTACCCTCAAGAATAGAAATCATTTCAGATCTAGAAACACTAGTAAGAGGTTTTAGGTCTCATTCCTCAAGCATGAATAAGCAAAGTAAGCAATAATACTAATTATTACAGACCATATAGCAAATTCAAGTCTTGGCCATAGATCAAAGCTAAGATAGTTCAAAGATAGGCTAAATCAATGAAAATAAGGCTAAGCTTCAGGGTTCTTGGGTTAGGTTTGGGAGGTGCAGTGAAGGGAGATATCATGTATCTTCTTCAATTGAAGCTTGACAATGTTGAGCTCCTTGGTTAGTTCGACCACCTTCTTCTACTCTTCTTTTAGCTGAGCATTGGTAGCCAACAACATGGAATGCTGCTATGAGATCCTCTCGTATTTTCTCTAGGCATTTGAGGCATGTTGGAGGTTCTTGTGATTATGAATCAGGATTTAGTGCTGAAGGCCCGAATCTTGGTGTAGTCTGTCTCTTCCAAACCCCATCAACCTTGTTGAACACCAACATCCTGAAGTAGCTCTCTCCATACCTATCAGAAATACTGATCTTGGATGTGTTTTGCTCCAAATTTGGAACTTTGAAATGCATGAAGACCTTTGTGAGCCAAACACCATATGGAAGTTCATGATTCCTATGAGAAGCCACATATTGCATGTGTTTGATCACAAGAACAGGCAAGTTGATAGGTTTCTTCTCCATCAGTCTTCCTTGAACCTCTTGAAATCAAGCACTTAATCATAAAGATGTGAATAAGCCTATGCATATCAGAGTGCTCTTTGGTGGTAGCCTTTCTCACAGCAGTCAAGGTAGGTTTCTGAGCATATTTCTTCACCAAGATTAGAGGTTCAATCTTATCCACCATGGGCCGTGTAAACTTGGCATACACATCATAACAAGCAACTGGAATATCAAAGTTCTCACCCAACTTCTCAGCAATAAGAAGAAAGGATTTACCATTCACATTAGTGGTGAGGGAGGGCTGGGCCTCGTTGTATTCCAAATTCTGATAAAACTCCTTTATGGCCAGTGGATGATAGTGAACTTCATACCCCATCAAAGTAGTCCATTCATGACTCTAAATTACAGCAGCCAACTCTACAAGCCCATTACTCCTAAGCCAGATGAAAGAGATCACCTAAGAAGTGATATCTAATGTCAATATGTTTCATTCTTGAGTCCTAAGATAGGATTTTTGGTGACAGATATAGCACTCTTGTTGTAACATAAAATTCGAACATAACCAAGGCCCAGACCATAGTCTCTTAAGTTGTTGTTTTATCCAAAGTGGTTGTGCACGGCATAATCCAGTAGTTACATATTCAGCTTCTTTGGTAGAAAGGGCTACTAAATTCTGTTTCTTTGATGACGAAGAGACTAAGCATGGGCCTAGAAAATGACATGTACCAGTAGTACTTTTCATATCCCCCAAATGACCTATAAAATCAACATCAGAATATCCTAACAAGTCAAAATTGATCCCCGTAGGATACCAAAGGCCCAGGCCTTCTGAGCCTTTGAGATACCTCATTATTCTTTTGACACCTTTAAGGTAAGATTCCTTAGGATTAGCCTGAAATGTAGCACGCAAGCACACACTGAACATGATGTCAGGTCTACAAGTAGTCAAATAGAGTAAGGAACCAATTATACCTCTGTAGATTTTCTGATCTACACCCTTACCTTGAGGATCAGAATCCATCTGACATGCAGCAGGTATTGGAGTGTCAAAACTCTTGGAATCAGTTATGCCAAATTTCTTGAGTAGTTTCTTGAGATAATTCTGTTGGTGAATGATTGTCTCTTCGTTTCCTTGCTTGATTTGGAGTCCAAGGAAGAATGTCAACTCTCCCATCATACTCATCTCAAATTCTCCTGTCGTGAGCTCCGAGAAGTCCTTTCACAAGATCTCATTACTAGCACCAAATATGATATCATCAACATAAATTTACACTACCAACAAATTAGACTTACCATGGTTCTTAATGCACAAAGTTTTATCAACTTGAACCTTAGTGAAACCATGTGACAGCAAGAATTCAGAGAGCCTTTCATACCAAGCTATTGGGGCTTGTTTAAGGCCATAGAGAGCTTTGTTCAGTTTAAACACATGATCCGTTCATGATCAGTTTAAACACATGTTAAATCTTCAAAGCTAGGTGGTTGTTCAACATATACATTCTCCTTTAGATAGCCATTTAAGAAAGCACTTTTCATATCCATATGATATAGCTTGAAGTTCATGTGAGCAGCGAATGCAATTAACATCCTAATGGCTTCGAATCTAGTAACAGTTGCAAAGGTTCTTCACAATCAATTCCCTCTTCTTGATTGTAACCTTTGACTAACAGCTTTGTTTCTAGTAATTATGCCATTGTTATCAAGTTTGTTTGTAAAGACCCATTTTGTTCCTATGATGGGGTGATTACTAGGTCTAGGTTCAAGATGCCACACTTTGCTTCTTTCAAACTGATTCAACTCATCGTGCATTGCACACACCTATTCAGGATCATTTAGGACTTCTTTATAATCATGGGGTTCTATGTGAGATAGAAAAGCTAAAAAGCACAAGTGTTTAGAAGAGAATTCCTTGACCTTGTTTGTACACCATCTTTTAGATCACCAATCACCATATCTAGTGGATGTGAGCCTTTGTATTTTCAGTTTTTGATCACTTGAGGAGTGTTACAAGGCTGTTGAAGCTCCAGTTTCTTGTTTTGGTCAATTTCTTCCAAGTCAGGTTTTAAGTTCTGGGTCTTCGTGCCTTTTGGTTCCAGTTTTCCTGCTTGATTGTCATACTTCTCAGTCTTTGTATTTCCATAAACTCTAACTTGATCTTTTGTGATGATGTTGTAATTTAACACCCGAGACAATCCCAGAATTATAATCCAGTAGGAAAACAATCAACTCGCAAGCACAATTGATAATAAATAAAAAACAAAAAACGACACCAAATTTAGGTGGGAAAAACCCTCAAGGGGAAAGAAAACCCACGGAAAGAGAAAATTCATTAAACAAGGAGTCAGATTACAATGATTTCTCTTTTGAGATCGCTCTCTCTCTTGTGTATCGCTCTATAAACCCTAATTTTCTCTCTTATCTTTTTCTACACAATAAGGGTATATATATAGAGGTCAAAAGGTCAATGTCCAAAATAATAATCTCTACCTTTGGCATTTACTTCACGATCCATACCAGAACAACTCACTAGCGAACTCCCGTGCCACAGCCTGGCACGTCCTCGCATCCCCCTTCACGTGGCGGGGATGCTCCACCACAAACTCAGCATGAAGAAACGTTGATCAAGTCTAAGCAATGCTCAAACTTGATCTTAGGAACTATCTTGGTAAGCATATCTGCCGCATTCTCCTTTGCATGAACTTTCTGCAGATCTACAACCTCGGAAGTCAACCACTCTCTAATCTTGTGATAAGGAACATCAATATGCTTCGTCCGAGCATGGTACACCTAATTCCTTGCCAAGTAGACAGCACTCTGACTGTCACATAACATGCGAACACCTTTTTCCTGCTTGAACCCATGTTACTCAACCAGATACTTCAACCGCAATGCCTCTTTTCCACCACCCTCTATCAATGCCATATACTCTACTTCTGTGATAGACAACACAACCACATCCTGCAGCACAGATCTCCTGCTCACAAGTCCACCACAGAAAGTAAAAACATACCCACTCGTAGACCTTCTGGAATCCAAGTCACCAGCATAATCAGCATCAACCATCCCAAACATATCACTCCTTGCACTCTGGCCATCAAACAAGATGCCACAATCTGTAGTCCCTACGAAATATCGAAAGATCCACTTCACAGTATTCCAATGCTCTCTACCTGGATTCGCCACCTAGTGAGTACACTAACTGCCTGAGCAATGTCTGGTCTGGTACAAACCATGGCATACATTAGGCACCCAACCGTATTAGCATACGATACAAGAGACATGCACTCCACCTCTTCTTCCCAGTCTGGGCATAACTGAGTGGACAACTTGAATTGTGCACCTAAAGGAGTGGAAACAGGTTTTGGATCTCTCATATTAAACCTTTCCAAAACCTTTTTAACGTAACCCTTGCTTAAAGCTCTTCTAATCTCCGTACCAAGGATCTTCTTTGTAGGACCAAGATCCTTCATCTCAAAATCCTTTCTTAACATCTTTTTCAACTAAAGAATGTCCTTCTTTCTCTTAACAGCAATGAGCATATCATCCACATATAAACTGAACAACAAAACACCACAAAAACGGTAATAGACACAAGGATCATACTCACTTCGAGAGTACCTATGCGTCACCATGAACCCGTCAAACCGCTTGTACCACTGCCTAGGTGACTACTTTAGACCGTACAATGATCTCTTCAGTTTATAGACCAACTGTCCGGTTTTATAAATCCCTCAAGTTGATCCATATAGACGGTCTCCTCAAGATACCCATGAAAAAAATGCTGTCTTCACATCCATCTGCTTTATCTCCATATCATATACTGCTACCAATGCGAGAGTCAATCTAATTGAGGTGTGCTTCATAATTGGAGAGAAAATTTCATTGTAGTCTACACCCTCTTTCTGAGAGTATCCCTTGGCTACCAACCAAGCTTTGTATTTACCTCTCTCCTTGATTCTGAGCACCCACTTGCAGCCAACTAGTTTCCATCTCCTTGAAAGCGTCATCAACTCCCAAGTTTTGTTCTTTCTCAGTGACTTCATCTGCTCTACCATAGCTGTCAGCCACTTATTGGGATCATAAGACTTAATAGCTTCAAAGTAACTGTCTGGTTCACTGTCACCAGCCACTAAAGCAAAGGCTATCATATCCTCAAAACCATACCTCTCAGGTGCCTTTGGATTCTGCTTTCCCTTACCCAAGGTAATGCTATAGGGCACCTGCTACTGTTCTGGAACAATTACAGTTTCTTGTTCCCTGCTATGCTCCACTTGGTCAGAATCACTAGAACTCTGATGATGTTGATCTAAAAACTGCTTTTCTGGCACTTTAGGAAGCTCCACCTGATCTGATTCCTCCCTCGCATCGTAAACTCCTTCCTTTTGCTTCACCATGTGATTCTCATAAAAAATCACATCCCTGCTTATTACATTTTTCTTTGTTACAGGATCCCATAACTTGTAACCCTTAACACCGTCTTCATATCCAGGAAAGATGCATTTATTGGACCTTGCATCTATCTTGGACCTCTCAGAACTCTGCATATGAACATAGATAGGACAACCAAATATTCTCAACATAGAATAATCAACAGGTTTTCCTGACCATACTTCTTCTGGAACTCTATGATCAATGGCTGCTGAAGGACTCCTGTTGATGAGAAAATAGGTAATATTGACTGCCTCAGCCTAGAAACTCTTAGGCAAATCCCCGGTCAACCTCATATAATGTGCTCTCTCCAACAATGTTTTGTTCATCCTTTCAGTCACCCCGTTCTACACTGGCGTTCCCTTCACTGTGAAATGCCTAGTGATTCCTTCATCCTTGCAGAACTACATAAACTGATCATCCTTGTATTCTGTCTCATTATCTGATCTGAAGTACTTCAGCTTCTTCGCAGTCAGAGTCTCAACCCGAGCTTTCCACTGCTTGAAGATGCCAAATACCTCTGATTTATGCTTCATGTAAAAAACCCAAACCTTCCTTGAGTAGTCATCAATGAAGGTGAAAAAATATTGAGGTCCACCGTTCAAGATATCTCTGATAGGCCCTCAGACATCAGAATGTGCATAATCGAGAACACCCTTGCTAGTATGAGATTCAACCTTGAAGCTCACCCGCTTCTGCTTCCCATACACACAAAACTTGTAGAAGTCCAATTTGCAAGACTTGACACCTTTGAGCAACTTTCTCTTGTGAAATGTGACATACCTCCTTCACTCAAATGCCCAAGACAAAGATGCTAAAGTTTTGTGTCATCTCCATTGGATTGTCCACTAGATGAAACCGTAGCTCCACCTATCACCATGCTCTAAATCACCTTGTACAGATTCTCTGTCCGTTCAGCCTTCATAATTACCAGCGACCCTTTTAGCACTCTCATCTTGCTATCTCTGATTGACACAACACAACCTGTATTTCCAAGATCCCAATTGAGATCAGGTTCTTCCTAAGGTCTCGGGCATACCTCATCTCCCCAAATGTTCTGACAATGCCATCAAACATCTTCACCTTCACTATACCTAACCCAACCACCTTGCAAACCGTGTCATTTCCCATAACCACGGATCCTCTACTGCACGGAGTCAGAGTATCAAACCAGTCTCTAAACTGGCACATATGAAACGAGCATCCGAAATTCATGATCCACTCGTTCCTCAGATCATCACCTCGAGCTGCTAGTGCAATTTCATGGGATTCAGCAACTCCAGAAATCACGTAGAGATCATCGTCACCCTTAGCTACACTTGCAGAGTCTGAAGACTTTCCTTGCTTGTTCTTGTTAGAGGACATTGAGCTCTCATATGCCCCTTTTCATGGCACTTGTAGCACTTAACTTGAGAGAGATCTCGTTCTCCTGATCGAGACTGGGATCTCGATTTCCCTCTACCACCCTTATTTCTGTGTTGACCTCTACCTCTGTTCTTTGATTTCACCATGTACCTTTCCCCTTGACTGGACCCGGAAGGACTCAGCTTGTTGCCATCAAGAACTGCAAAAGTCATCTACTCAACACTCAACTTTTCCTTGTTAACAAGTAGTGTTGTCTTCAAGATAGCATACAAACTCGGAAGAGACTTTAGTAGAATCAACGCCTGATCCTCCTCATCTATCTTAAATCCAAACTAGGCAATTGCGTCACAAGCATATTAAACTCAACGATAGCATCTTAAATCTGCCCTCTCCTTCATCTTGAGGTCGAACAGATCTGCCTTCAAATACAACTTATTTGACAACGATTTAGACATGTACATAGATTCTAATTTCTCCTACATCTTCGCCGGTGAGACCTCAGTCAGAATCTGATACTTAACCTGCGGCGCAAGGCTCAATCTGATTGTGGATGCAGCCTTAGCTTCCAATTGCTCCCGGTCTTCCTCTTTCATATCTGTCGGTTTTTATCCTTTCAGTGCCTTGAACAGTCCTTGTTGCACAAGAAAATCCTTGATCGTACTTTGCCAAATGCTGAAATTGTTCTTCCCATAAAACAGCTCAATCTTAAACTTAGCCGTGTTCACCGTTGTCTCAACTTCAGAAAACCAATAAAAATTCTAGCTTTCGAAAAAATTCTCTTCGAATCAACTAGAAAACCCCAATCGAAAAAACAAGGCTTTGAATACCTAGATCCAATTTTTCCCAAAAAAACACCAATAATCCAAAAAACACCCAAATATTGTAAAAAACTTTTTATTTAGAAAATTTGAGAGAAGGCAGCGACGGGCACCTACACCGTGATAGCCGAACAGCCAGCCAGCAATGATCCTGGTAGCTTGGTGCGGGGATCCTGATGGTGATTGCGGAGTTTGGTGCGACGGCATCTGTAGCTGATTCTTTTGTGGCGGGGCTCGATCTCTCTGGCGACGACCGGTGCGGCTTGAACTCTGGCGGTGTCGGGGCTGTGCGGTGGATCTCTGGCGGTTGATGTCGGGCAGCACGACTTGATCTTAATCAAAAATTAACCCTGCTTGATACAACTTGTTGCGATTTAACACCCGAGACAATCTCATAATTATAATACAGTAGGCAAACGATCAACTCGTAAGCACAATCGATAATAAACAAGAACGAAAAATGACACTAAATTTACATGGGAAAATCCCTTAAGGGAAATAAAAAACCCACGGGAAGAGTAAACTCAATAATCAAGGAGTCAGGTTACAATGATTTCTCTTTTGAGATTGCTCTCTCTCTTGTGTATCACTCTGGAAATCCTAATTTTCTCTCTCATCTTTTTCTACACAATAAGGGTATATATATATAGAGGTCAAAAAGTCAATGCCAAAAATAATAGATGACTCACGATCTGTTTCACTTGGTTTGTTCTGATCAAGCCAATCTCGAAGTCTTCATCCGGCAAATTCGAATCACTCAAGTTAGTTTCATCAAAAATTACATGCATACTCTCCTCAATGGTTTGTGTCCTTTTGTTGAGCACTTTGTGAGCCTTGCTTCCATGAGTGTATCTAATAGATATCCCTTCATCATTTATTTTATCAAACTTGCCTAGATTGTCCTTTCCATTATTGAGGACAAAGCATTTGCATCCAAATTTTCTTAAGTGAGAGATATTTGGAATTCATCCATTCATGAGCTCGTAGGGGATTTTCTTCAACATAGGTCCGATGAGTGCCCTATTCAGGATGTAACAAGCTGTGTTGACAGGCTCTGCCCAAAAATTTCTTGACAAGTTGTTATCTAGCATCATTGTTCTTGCCACCTCCTCCAAGACCCGGTTCTTCCTCTCTACCACACCATTTTGTTGAGGGGTCCTTGGAGCTTAGAAATTATGCTCAATTCCTTCTTTCCTACAAAACTCAATGAGCTTAAAATTGTAAAATTCAGTACAATGATCAGTTTTAAGAGCAATCAATTTGAGACCAATCTTGTTTTGAGTTTTGACGATGAAACTGTGGAACTCATCCAATGTTTCATCTTTGGTTCTAAGAAAAATAACCCATGGTACCTGGTATAATCATCAACAATCATAAGAACATACTTACTTTCACCTTCGCTTTGTATTCTCATTGGTCCACACAAATCCATGTGCTGGCGTTTTCTTCTTGAATAGTTATGCAACTAAGTATGTTGATAGGAATTTCATCCAAGGTCACTTTATAGACATTCTTACACCTTTTTCCTTGAAGAATAAGTTTTCTTGTCTTTGAATCCTTCATAGTGCAAACATTGTCAGTGAACCCAACCTTGTTTCCTTTGTCACAAAATAAGGATATGCTAAACAAGTTATGCTTCAATCCCATAATATAATGCACATCATCATTAGAGTGAGAAAGTGACTTACCAACCTTACCTGTTCCTACAAGTTATCTTTTCCATTGTTGTCAAAAGTCATGTTCCCCCATCAAAGGCTTTGAGTGAGAGAAATAAAGATTTGTCACCTGTCATATACCTAGAGCAGCCACTATCCAAGAACCATAAGCTGCTCCCTCTCACTCTTGCCTGCAATAATTAAATCAAGGGGTTAGTGATAGGAATGTGCAATCCTCCAAGTTGTGTAGAAATTGATGAACAAAACTTAGAAGTATTAGCCATGATGTTGTTAGTGTGCTTTGGGTGGAAATAAGGTAGGTATCTGCATTCTAGGTCAGATGCTGGAGAGCAAACGGCCACAGATGGAGAGCATTTTGGGCGACCAGATGCAGACTGCTATAGGGAATTTCGGCTAAGCAGCTAAGACATGCATGGACAACAAAAGACCTGCAAATGCCAACAAAGCAATGCATGGATTGCATCAGATCTGGGTGCAGACAAGGTTGGAGCAGTGACTGGGTGCAAACGAGGTCTCAACGGTACTGAGTGCAGACTGAGTTGCAGTGGACTGGAGTACAGCAGAGATGGTTGCTTTGGTTGGGACAGAAGTCGGAGGATTAATCACATCAAAGATTTGAGGTTCAGAGTGACAGTACAAGGATCCGAAAAACGTTAGCTGTCAACATCAGTGAAGGATCACATGTGACAAGCTGTCACCATCAGGTCAAGTACACAGTCACTGGTTCATTCCCTCAGCCTATAAAAGGGGATCAAAGAGCTCAAAGAACAGTGCTGTTGAACGAGAGATTGAACGTACAAAGTGTGCAAAACCAATCTAAATTCAAAAACTGCTCAAGTGAGCTGAATTGAAGAACAGGAAGAGAAGGGTTCACTAATCTGCACTGAAGAATAGAAGCTGCAGCAGACTTCAGTGAAGGATCTATGTAAAGGATCTAGGTTCTTCGCCTTTGACAAGTTAGCTAGCTTATAAAGGTGTTATCTTGTAAGCAAAAAACAAGAAGATAGTGAACTCACCTCTTGCATTGATTAAACTTGTCACCAAGGAAAGATTGGACTATGCTCTCGATTATCAGTTGATAATGTGTGTCTGAACCAGTATAAATCCTGTGTTCTTTATTTGTTTTTCATTGTTTTGAATTGTTATAACTGTTAAGAATCAATCACAATAGGAAACAGAGACAAACTCTCAAAGTTTAAGTCTCTGCTGCAGACCTTCTCTGTAGTCTGCAAAGAGCATTAGTGCATTGAAATCCACTATTCCGCTGCATTACACTGAGAAATTTAAAACAACCTATTCACCCCCCATCTAGGTTGTACTTGTGGATCTTACAATTGGTATCAGAGCTTGACTTTCTAGACTTAACAGTTTTGGAAAGAAATGATCATATCTTTTGAGTTACTTCTGCAAACAAGTTACTAAAAATTTATTTTGTGAAGAAATCATGACTCCTCCAAAGCTACCTAAATGCCCTAACAGTGTAGAGCCACCAGCATGCTCTTGTGACAAATTCAATCATTGGAAACTAAGGATGCTTGCACATCTGGATTCAATTGATGAAAGAATGCATGATGTGTTCACAGGTGGGCCATATATTCCAAAGATGCCAGATCCAGTTGATGCATCCAGGGAAGCAAACAAACCCAAGTCTCTCTGGACAAAAGACGACTGGGAGTTGGTGCTGGTGGAAAGAAGAGTAAGAAATGAAAAACTCAAAGCTCTTGATGATGATATGTTTGAAATCGTGGTTCATACAATGCATCCAGGGAAGCAAACAAACCCAAGTCTCTCTGGACAAAAGAGGACTGGGAGTTGGTGCTGGTGGACAGAAGAGTAAGAAATGAAAAACTCAAAGCTCTTGATGATGATATGTTTGAAATAGTGGTTCATACAACCACTACAAAGGAAGCATGAGATGCTCTACTGCTCAAGAATGAAGGAAGAAATGAAATCAGAGAAAACAAGAAGGATGTCCTGATACAACAGTATGATATATTAGGTCTCAATGAGGTCTGATGAAAACTTGACCAGCTTCTATGAGAGATTCAATGTACTCATCAATAATCTTAAAACTCTAGGGAAGAATTTTGATGACAAGGAAGTCAACCTGAAATTCATGCGATCACTTGGTGAGATAAGGGGGATAAAGACCACAACAATAAGGGAGTCTGGTACAAGAAGTTTAGAAAGCTGTTCAAGAAGAAAAATCTCAAGAAGAACTTCCCAAACAAGACCAAAGAAGCAGAAAAGAAGGTCTGGTACAACTATGGAAAGCCAGGACACTTTGTTGCATAATGTAGACGACCTACACAGGAATCGTCTGCACAAAGGAACAAAAAGGAGAATGGCAAAGGAAATTCTGGAAGGAAAGAAAAAGGCAAGGCCTATGCAACTACGATTTGGAGTGAGACAGACTCAGACGATGAAGAAACGATATCTAATGCTCAGTTCTGTTTTATGGCAAAAAATGAAGAAAAAAAACAGGTATTCGATCTCAAATGCTACTTTAGAGGAATTGAAGGAGACACTTCAAGAAACCTCTGAAAGCTTTATTTCCCTCTCAAGGGAACATAAAGAGAATCTCGAGCTGATTGCAAATCTCAGAGAGAATTACAATCTAGCATATGAAGAGATTGATTGTATAACAAGTGACCTTAAAGTAGATCAAAATGAGCTAAAGAAATCAGATGAGAAGGTAAACCTTCTCAATGCAGTAGTGGAAACACTCACAATGAGAAATACTGAGCTTCAAGCTCAGGTAGATACATGGAATGGAAAGACCCTGAACTTGTAAAAGATGCTAAACATGGGTCAATCCTCATATGATAAGACAGGATTAGGTTACAAGGATTGGTTGAATGATCTTTCACACTGAAAAGTGATTGATAATGTCATAACCAGTTAGAGAGAGGGAAAGCAGACCTCTACAAAAGTTTTGCTGAAGGGTAAAGCCTCTACTGAAAAAGGAGAGCAGAGGAATAAGGCCTCTACTGCTCAAACCCAAAGGGTTAATTCCTTGAGTAAAGTACCAGCACGAACTGGTGCAGAACACCACAAGGTACAGAAGGTCTGAAATCATAAGATTGAAACCCGTAAAAGGCCATACAGACCCTAGTATGCACCAAACTACTCAGTATGAAAGAATAATTTCAATACTATATGGAGAAAATCACATCTGAAGCCCATCTGCACATGCAAAATGCAGCAGAAGAGGTGGAAAAACACTAGTAGACCACCTAGGGTAATAAGACCAAGGGTCTACTGCTATACCTGTGGCAAGCCTGACCACAACCATTCGAATGTTGGACTCCACATAAGAAAATCATTCAAGTGTGGATGCCCAAACTAACAAGTGAGGACCCATACTTGTGGGTACCATGTATAAGCTTCCAATGCTTTGCTGCAAGAACAACTGGATGGAATATAGTACTTGGACAGTGGATGTTCTGGGCATATGACAGGAAACCAAAGCATTCTGAATGATTACAGAAAAGAAGACAGACCCCTAGTCATCTTTGGAGGAGGCAAGGCAGGTAAAACTATAGGTTATGGAATCCTTCGTACAGGTTCCTTAATCTTTAGAGATGTAGCTTATGTTAAAGGTTTAGAACATAACCCACTTTCCATTAGCCAATTATGTGACAAAAATTATAATGTCTCTTTCACTCATGATTCATGTCAAGTGAGAGAAAAAATCACCAAAGAAGTCAAGCAAATAGGAACTAGAAAAGGAAATATCTATGCAGTAGACTTCAATTCATCTCAGTCAGCACAGATTACATGCTTTTATACAAAAGGTGCTGAAGATACAAACTGACTATGGCATAAGAGATTAGCTCACTTGAATTTCAAAACCATAGCTAAATTGTCCACAGAAAACCTGGTGAGAGGACTTCCTCAAATCAAGTTAAAAAAGGACAAGTTATGCAGACCACGCCAAGAGGGAAAGTAGACTGGAGCAAGTTTCAAACCTCTAAATTCATTAGAATCAGTTAGAATACTAGAACTACTGCACATGGATCTTTATGGTCCAATAGAAATAGAAAGTTTGAATAGAAAGAAATATACCCTAGTTATAGTAAATGATTATTCAAGATATGTATGGGTAATGTTCTTGCACAAAAAGAGTGAAACTTGCAATCTGCTAACAAGTTTCCTAAGGCAAGTTCAAAACGAGAAGGGAACTGAAATAATCACAATTAAAAGTGATCATGGCACTGAATTTGATCAGATAGGAGTAGATGTTTGCTTTAATGACCACGGCATTAAACATAACTATTCAGCACCTAGAACACTTCATCAAAATGGTGTAGAAGAAAGGAAAAGTAGGGCACTTATCAAAGCTGCTAGAACAATGCTTGCTGATACTAATTAATCAAAAACCTTCTGGGCAGAAGCAGTAAACACTGCATGCTATGTCCAGAATAGGTGCCTTATACATAAGCTGCACAAAAAGACCCCCTATGAACTATGGAAAGCAAAGACACCAAGTGTCAAATACTTTCATGCCTTTGGATGCAAATGCTATATACATAACAATGATAAATATCATCTAGGAAAATTCGACCCTAAGATAGATGAGTGAACTTTTTTAGGGTACTCCACAACTAGTAAAGCCTTTAGAGTACATAACAAGAAAACACAAACAGTTAAGGAGTCAGTTCATCTGTCTTTTGATGAATTTGAAATATCCATGCGTGATGCAAATGTTTTTTATGAGGAATGTGCATGCATAGATGATGAACGGGATGCAGACAAGAGCTCTGAAACTACAGAAAAGGATGAGCAGTCTGCACACACAGAAGAGAACAATAATGCAGCAGAGGCAGAGCACACAATACAACAACAACTGGAAAACAGAACCATTGATCAAGACAAAAGTAGATGGATCAAGGCACAGACACAAGATGACATCATTGGAGACAAGAATGCACCTGTGCAGACTAGAAGAGCAACAACCAGAGAACGGCTCTCTCCGTGCTTCAATTAGAAATGGAGCCAAAGACAATAAATAAAGCTCTAAGCGATCCAAACTGGATTTATCCAAGGCAAGAAGAGCTAAATGAGTTTCAAAGAAACGAAGTATGGTATCTAGTGCCAAGACCCAAGAATTATCCAGTTGTTGGCTGCAAGTGGGTGTTCAGAAATGAAACTGATGAAAATGGAACAGTTATCATAAACAAAGCCAGGCTAGTGACAAAAGGTTACTCACAAGCAGAAGGAATTGATTTTGATGAAACCTTTGCCCCTGTTGCAAAACTGGAAGTAATAAGAATGTTCCTTGCCTATGCTGCATATCAAGAATTCAAAGTCTATCAAATGGATGTGAAGAGTGCCTTCCTCAATGGAAAGCTACAAGAGGAGGTATGTGTTGAACAACCTCCTGGATTTTAAGACTTTGAACATCCACATCATGTCTATAGGTTAGACAAGGCATTATATGGCTAAAACAAGCTCCAAGGGCATGATATGAAACTCTCTCAACTTTTCTATGTGAGAATAATTTTCAGGGAGGAAAGGTAGATACCACCGTATTTCTTAAGAAACATAAAGAGCATATACTTTTAGTCCAAATTTATGTTGATGACATTATATTTGGCTGTACTAACAACAAACTGTGCGAAAGATTTGCTACATTGATGAAATCTAAATTTTAAATGAGTTTAATGGGAGAATGGAAATACTTTTTAGGACTTCGGGTACAACAGTTAGAAAGTGGGATATTTATAAATCAAGCCAACTACTTGAAGAACATAGTCAAGAAATATGGATTAGGAAATGCAAGTCATACTAAAACGCCTATGAGTGCGTCCATAAAAATTGATAAGGATGATTACGGAAAAGAAATAAGCCAAACAATGTATAGAGCAATAATAGGCTCAGTCTTATACCTTACTGCAAGTAGACCAGATATCTAGTACTCAGTCTGGGTATGTGCAAGGTATCAATCTATCCCAAAGAATCCCATTACACTTTAGTAAAGAGAATCCTGAGATATCTCAAAGGAACTCCAGATCTGGGTGTATGGTATCCTAGGGAATCAGATTTTGTACTAACAGGGTATTCAGATGTAGACTTTACAGGTTATAGAGTTGACAGAAAAAACACAAGTGGTTCTTGTCAATTTCTTGGTGCAAGACTAATTTAGTGGTTCAATAAGAAGCTGACCACAGTATCAACCTCTATTGCAAAAGCAGAATACATAACTGCAGAAAGCTGTGCTGCACAAGTACAATGGATGAGGTCACAACTTGCAAACTATGGTATAAAATTTTCTAAAACTCCAATATTTTGTGACAACCCGTCTGCAATGGCAATTTCAGAAAATCCAGTTTTTCATGCCAATACCAAGCATATTGATGTCAGATATCATTTTGTTAGAGATCATGTGCAAAAGGGTCACATTAAATTGGAATATGTTACAACAGAAAAACAAATTTCAGACACTTTTACAAAGCCTCTTGATGAGAGCAAATTTATTCAATTCCCAGGTGAATTGGGTATGATTGATTTAAAGCCATAAACTGGCCAAAATGCCTAAAATTCCGCAATAGTCAAAATTAGTGACAAAATCTGCGCAACAACTAGTTATTAAATGGCAACGGTAACTTTTTTTCAAAGAGTATAAATATGAAAAAATTTTCAATCGAAAATACTTTTACACTCTCGCACTCTCTCACTTTAAACATTCTAACTCTCTCTCACTTGTGCTCTACTGCAAACCCTAGCTTGCGAATTCTCATAATTCATTTCACAAACTTGAAAATCCTTTAAATTTCACTGAAAATGGCCAACACCCGATCTAGCACTCCTCTTAAGAGTGACAAATCTCAAGAGCAACGAAGCCCAACAAAAAAGGTTGAGTTGCAGACGGGAGTGGTTCTTGATTTCGAGACTCTGAAGAATGAATCAGATGAAGTAAAGGAGATATCCGAACTGATTCAAGGCGCAGATTTGAAGTAATTTTGTGAGAAGGATATGAAGACAAAGCACTTGACTCATTGAGAAGTCCGAAGTTGCTGAGGACTTTCAAGGGATCATATACACATCCACCAAAAAAATGAAGATATGCATCACTCCAAACGACTTCGAGCAGCTTTTCAGGGTTTCAAATGAAGGACCCAGAGACATCCCACCCTCTGTGTTGATTGATGGGAGGCACGCAATGCTCAGTGAAGAAAGACAAAAGGAAGGGATTCGAACCGTGAAGAAATATCTGTCCAAGGAACACAAGCTGCTTACGGACGTGGTGAAGAAGGTGATCATGTCAAGTGAGTTCTCAAAGGATCATATCACCTCTGACCAGCAAGAAATTATGTGTGCTACTCTCACTAAGCACAAACTCAATTGGGCTAAACTGCTAATGTATCAATTGGCCAAAGCAATAGAGGCCAGACAGCCTCTATTTGGAAGAGTCATTAGTATCATTCTCAAGGAGAAACTCAAACTCTCTGACAAGGGAGGAAGGCCATGGACAATGGCCAAGCAAATTGATGTCAAGAAGATTTGGAACCAGCCTACAAAGAAGGAGCCTGAAAAGGCTAAAGAGAAGCTGATAAAAAAGGCACAAAAAATCAAACCAAAACAGGCAAGAGTTGCCAGGAGAAAACTTGTTCTGCAGACCTTAGAAGAGGAAACAATATCTGAGCTCCCTGCTGCACAGCCTACAGAAAGAGACATAGAAGCATAGTACGCACCAATAGAAGATTAGACTGAGGCCAGTCCTCAAGAAATAACAGTTGTAGCAGGAATTGAGGCATCATCCTCAAAGACCTTACAACCAAAGGAGCTAGAGATTGCAGCACTTCATGACGAAAAAATAGCTTTGAAGTATCTGAAAGTTGGTGTTGATGAAAACCTTCGGAACCTTATCGTGGAAGCCTAGAAAAGCTATCAAGAAGTTAGGGAAGGACCACAAGCACAACTCAGGCAAGAGCTAGGTGCAAAAGGCTACATAAGAAAAGAAATTGAGGCCATTGAAGCCAAACTCAGAAGGATGTAGACTGAGCAGCCACTGAGTGCATCTACTGCAGCCTCACTAACAATAAGAACTACTGCAGCAGAGACATTCACAACAGCAATTATTCCTGTTTCTACTGTAGGAATGGAATTGGCTGTGGTTGAAGCTGACCAGTCCTCAACTGCATCGGAAGCATGGGCTACAATAACTACCATAACCACACAATCTCCAGAAAAGGAAGAGATCATAAAAGCACTACAGACTGTCCAAACCATACAAGAGAAGGTTCTGAAGCACAGGGTCAAAACTGATGAGATGCTTGACAAGCCTCAGAAGGTAGTAATGATCCAACAGTTTATCAAGGAGCATAAACTTCCAATCAAAAGGAAGTCCAAGGCTGTAAGGCCAAGGTTCATTCCATTAGGACTGACCACGGGGTACAGAAATTAGAATAATTGATGGCGTGACAGAGGCAGAAATCGACCAGTTGGTTCAAATTCAAAGAATGGAGGTCAATAAGAAAAAGAGGCCCATTGAACCCTACATATTGTTCAGTGGAGCTTTGGAAATCAAGGACTCAACTCTCAAGACCAGGAAACACAAACAAGCACAACTGCAACATGTTGAATCAGACTTAGAGGGAGATTAAAGAAGTGTATCAGGCTTATGTCTTAATTACTATGTCTGTCACCATTTATGATTTGATGTGTCAAAATACTTGTTTATGTTCTATGCACATTATCTGTCATTAGACTCTATGATTTGATTATTTATTGAATTTGTCATTTCCATTCATAGCTATGGTAGCGTAAGACTTTAGTATGGCATAGTAATTGGAACTCTTTCATGGATTTTATGAGATATGATTCCTGAATTCAATAATTTCATGTTCAAAGCTTATGGTATCATGTTTATGTGTTGATTTACCCTAAATTACTTATTCTATGTATTATGATTGATCACCTTAGTACATAGGAAAAGTATGTATACAGTCAAGCCATTCTCTTTTGGTGGATATTAGTAGCACATTTATGGGTTAAAGTCATTCTTTTTTGGTTAACCTACGATCATATGAATGTGAGCATGACATGACGCTAATCTAGGTTCAGTTGATGGCATGAGGTGTTAGACAAATATTCATAATGTCACATATTTAGTTTATGTTATATCCTCTTTTTGGCATAGAGTAATTATGTAAGTTTGGTTGTGGCATGCTTTATGGTAACTAATAGCTTACTTCGGAAACACCTATCATAAATGAACATGAGAAGAAAATGCTAGTCAATGATTAAGTCCATGAAAAATGAGAATTATAATTGCCATATATTTTATCAATTTTGATAAGAACTCTTTTAATCAAAAAAACAAAACAATCTTCAGTTAATTTACCCTTTCTATTTTGGATCTTTTCTTTAACAAAGACCAGCGCCTCC
>JAOVYX010005200.1:0-37547 GCA_035668315.1 Drosera spatulata
CGGGGGATGGATGTTCTGAGTTCAGCAGGCTTGCTTGGAGGATTGAAGACACAGAAGCTCGGGTTCTGCGAGGGCTATGTTCTCGACAAGCAGAAGAGAGTGTCGTTTGGAGGTACGATGCACAGAACGAAAAGAGCACTCGATTATATTCACTCAGATTTGTGTGGGCCATCTCCGCATACTTCGATGGGAGGTAAAAAATATTTTTTGACCTTCATCGATGATTACTTCCGTTATGTTTAGATTTATTTCTTGAAAGAGAAATCAGAGGTGTTCGAGACCTTCAAGAAGTGGTTGAAGTTGATTAAGACGCAAACCGGTAGACAGATCAAGAGGTTTCGAACCAACAACGGGATGAAATTTATGAACAAGTAATTTCTGGAGTTTTACAAGGACAAAGGCATTATGAGGCATCGCACTGTCACTTACACACCTCAACAGAATATGATAGTAGAACGCATGAACCGGATGCTCATGGAGCGGATCGGTGTATGATGATTGGAGCCGGGCTGAAGGAGAGGTTTTGGGCTGAAGCAGTTATGACGGTCTATTATTTGATAAACAGGTCACCCTCCTCGGCATTATCCATGAAGACACCTTATGAGGCTTGGTCTGGTAAGCCTGCTGATTACTCCAACCTTCTGTTTTCGATTGTTCTGCATACTATCATGTTAGCAAGTGAAGTTACAACCTAGGGTCAAGAAGGCTATCTTTCTTGGATATCAGCCATGTGTGAAGGGATACAGATTGTACTTCACTGGTCCATCATCACCTGGAATCATCATCAGCAGAGATGTCACATTTGACGAGGAGTCAATGTTAGCCAAGAAAGTTGAGCAACAAGGAGCATTCAGTAGCAGGTGGAGCAGATACGTTTAGTCGAGAGATCGACGTTTAAGGTGGAGCATCATGATGGGGATTCCTCAAATCCCAACATTCCCACTGATATTTCGCAGCCAGCTCAAAAAACAGAAGATCCAGGAGTGGAACCACTAGTTCCAGATCCAATTCAGGTGGGACCCACTCTATAGCAGTACCAACTTAGCCGTCATAGGGAATGACGTGAGATCACAGCCCCAGTTCGTTATGGTTATTCAGATTTAATGGCATATGCACACATTGTTAGCGAGGCAGTTGAGAATGAGTCTTTGTCATTCAGGAAAACCGTCGCTAGTTCGGAATGTGCCCAGTGGACTGCAGCTATAGAAGAGGAACTAGAGTCTCTTCACAAGAATAACACTTGGACTCTAGTTCACTTGCCGAAGAGAAAGCGCACAGTAGGGTGCAAATGGGTGTTCAAAAAGAAGAAAGCAGGCGATGGTGGCGATGTGAGATTCAAGGCCAGATTGGTGGCTAAGGGTTTCACTCAGAAAGAAGGAGTTGACTACACTGAGGTATTTTCTCCTGTAGTTAGACACACTTCTATTAGAATGCTTTTACCTTTGGTTGCTAAGTTCAACCTTGAACTTGAGCAAATGGATGTGAAGACGGCGTTATTACACAGTGAGTTAGAAGAGGAGATCTATATGCGCCAGCCAGAGGGTTTTTCTTTGGTAGGAATGGAAGACCGAGTCTGTCTTCTGATGAAATCATTGTACGGATTGAAGCAGTCGCCTCGACAATGCTATCATAAGTTTGACACCTTTATGGCAAGCATTGGTTACACACGAATCCCGTACGATCAGTATGTGTATCATCAGCAACAACCTGATGGGAGTCAGGTATATCTTTTGCTCTATGTAGATGATATGTTGATCGCTGGTAAAGGCAAAGGAACTATTGACACGTTGAAGGCGCAACTTAATAGTGAGTTCGTTATGAAGGATCTCGGCCCAGCAAAGAAGATTTTGGGCATGGAGATCGAGCGGATAGGAAGTGTGGAGTCTTAACCTTGAGCCAGAAGAAGTACATTGAGAAGGATCTAGACCGATTTGGCATGAAGGATGCCAAATCCGTTTCTACTCCCTTGGCAGCGCACTTCAAGTTATCCTTGAAACTCTCACCGAAGACTGAGGACGAGGTGAGGAGTATGGCTCAGTGCCTTATGCGAGTGCAGTTGGATCCCTGATGTACGTCATGGTATGCACTCGACCCGATTTGTCACAGGCTGTGCCAGTAGTTAGTCGTTATATGGCAGACCTGGTAGAGGTCATTGGCAGGCTGTGAAATGGAGCCTTAGATATCTTAAGGGTTCATCGGGATTGAGCCTCGTCTAAGATGCAAGGCGAGGTGGAGGCAACAATAATGTTGAAGGGTTCTCAGATTCAGACTATGTTGGAGATCTGGATCGTCGGAGGTCAATTACAGGGTATGTATTCACTTTTTATGGTGGGTCAGTTTCTTGGAAGGCAACTTTGGAGGATACTGTAGCCTTAAGCACTACAGAGACAGAGTTCATGGCTGTTGCATCAGTTGTGAAAGAAGCAATTTGGCTGAGGAATTTGGCTTCTGACTTAGGTTTGAAGCAAGACAATACAGTGGTCCATTGTAATAGTTCATCAGGCATTCACTTGACCCGTGATCAGATGCATCATGAGAGGACTAAGCACATTGACATCCGTTATTACTTCGTACGGGATGTTAAAGATGTCAATGTGATCAAGATTAGTACTGCAGAAAATCCAGCAGATATATTGACGAAACCAGTTTCTGTGTCAAAGTTTCGTCATTGCCTGAAACTCTTAGGAGTGGAGGGCAGTTAGGCTCGCTTGAAGTTTAAGTAGAGGTTGCTCAACGACAATGAAGTTGATTTGAGTCAAGGTAGAAATTTATTGAAAAGGTGTACCTCAAATCCATTCTCCGCGTGGCCTTTTTCCTTCCACGGTGTCCGGGTTCTCCTGTTAGTGTGGTATCCGTGTGGCCTTCGCGTGTGGCTTCCGTGTTTTCTCCGTGTTGCGTCCACTTTATTCTTGGTGTACATAAGAAGAAGATATGGAGAGTGCTGAGAAGCAGAGAAAGAGGAGAGCTAAGAGGAAGAGAGGCGGAGAAAGAGAAGCAGTGAAAGGAGAGGCAGAGCAGTGGAGTGGTGTGGATAAGGAGAGAAAAGTGGGATTCACATATACACACATAAAAACACATTGAGGGTTTAAGGGATTTGTTTTAGAGATTATTATCTCTATCTCTTATTGTGAGATTCTCGATGTTTTGAGTGTAACTCCTTTTGTATTTCCTCATTTGACTAGTGGATTCTTCGTCGTCGGCGATTGTCCGTGGTTTTTCCCGCAGGGGTTTCCACATAAAAATCTTTATGTCATTTAATTTTGCGCACTTGTTATTGTTTATGTTTATAATTAACAGACCCGTTCGTAACAGATCAATAGGCCAAAAAGGCTTGAGTTCGGAGGGAAACTAGCGGTGACGCAATGGACCAGGTTTTCGATGTATGAATCTGCTGATTTCGGATGGGGAAATCCAGCTTATTTGGATCAATCGATCTCACAATAACACCGCACGTCTCGCTCTTCCTACCTGTCCGAGAATTTAGTTGCGATCGGACAATGTTGGTCTGCATTTGCTTGCCGGAGTCGGTTACCAGAAAATTCAAAGAGTTCTTCTAGTTCAACTAGCACAGACGCGACAAACAAAAACCTGGGATCGGTATAATAATTCGTTACAAGCCTAAGGGCCAAGTCTTTTGTTTTGAAGTTCTCACGGTATGAACAAGTTTGATCATGTAGTGAAAACCCAAGCTTTGGTATCTTCCTTTTGAAGTATAAAAATCTTCCTATTGTACAAGAATCGAAGTTTTTGCAACCTGTTCAACTGTACAGAGCACATTTCACCTATCTACTATCACGCTGAAAAGGAATCGTAATTCATACTTACAACGAGCCGTTGATAAAAAATGACTAAATCTAAGAATACCTAACCTTAAAAAACTATTCAGATAACTTATTCACTGGGTAAAAAAATTATTATATCTAAAAATAATCGGCCTTATAAATATATTTAGACATCTTTTCACTTGATATAAAAAGATTAAATCTATAAATATCTGATTAAGATATAACCTAAATCACTTTTGTTTAGTATGTAGTAGATAGATTAGGATGGAGGGAGTATATGTTTTGTGGGACGGAATTAGTATGATGTACATTTATCCTGAAAACATTAATGGAATAATAGGGTATTCCCAACAAACTTAACACCGAAGGAGATTCAGGAGTAATAGTATGTAGTCTACCTTTGTTATGATTCAGGAGAACAAAAAATACAAGTGTGTGTCATTACTTCGGCGAACAAAATTAAGATTAAATAAATCACTTCAAAGAACAAAATTTTGTGACATTATTACATTCTAACGATCAAATACTAGAGAATTAAACTTATAATAAAAATTTTTGTGCTTAAATAAATCGAATAACATCATTACTCTTGACTACTTCTACATCCATTAAAATTGAACTAATTCCTTTTCATGTGTAGTTTTAGTAATATGTCCAACAATGTTTTAAGCTATGTTTTGACGGCAAATTGGAATAAAATACCTCTAGGAAGTTTCATTTATAATCTAGTACCCAATTAGTTTCAACATACATTTGATACCCAAGTAAAATAAGGCATACACTTTAGTACCTAAAACTTAGTAAAAGACTTAATACCCCTTATCAAGCATTGGGGCTCCATTATTACCCCATTTGTTTCTCTCCCTTCCCCTCGCGCCCGCCACTACCTATGCAACCACCATAACCATCGGCCAACAACCACCATCGCCTCACTTTCACCATCACATTCTAGCACGACGATACCATTTTTACCACTAATTTCTCTTGGCCGCGCTTGCATTCCATCAATTTCACATTTATTTCACCCGACTATCATATCGACCATACGAAATCATCAAACCATCTCACCCTTCGCGGTCTTCACTGAACTAATATAGGTAATGTGTCTTTATATTTGTTTTAGGTCGTTATTTTTGTAATTGATATTCAAAATTTGATTTGTTTCAATAAATTAATCGATTTCTTTGTATTGTCAGATCCAAATAATGGATTTGTCAAACAAGGTCAGAGCAACACTTATTGACGTGGAACTTGTACCTCTATGCAGTTTTGAAGGGGAATGTTATTCCGTTATTGTTCGGAGGTCGATGACGCTCGTAGATGTGGCAAACATGTTTCACGTCTATGCATGTGCTAATGTTTGTTTCATCGAGATGGAAGGAAGTAAGAGGGCTAGTCCACCTCCAAAAAGCTCGTTGAGTGCCCATGCAGATCGGACTTAAGTTCGTTCATTACAATACGCAGTTCACATTTTTCAATTCGTCGTTCACAATGACCATTTTGCAGTTCACAAGAAATAGTTCACACAAATCGAACTGTAGTTCATATCAAGTAATCGATAGTTCACAATGTTCTTGAAAGTCCCAGAAATAATGTAGAGAGGGGGGGGGGGGGGTGAATAGGTTATCTCAAAAATTTTACCAAGCAGCACAGCAAAGCTTTTGGCTAGTCTACACTATCCGAGTCTGCTGCAGTTAGCGGAAGTTCTGCAGTTGAGACTTTAGCTTTGAACAGCTTGTCTCTTTGTACCTTTGAGATCTAGCTAACAGTTTATAAATGAAAAATAGTGCAGAAATATAAATGACATAGGATATATACTGGTTCGGACACCTGTTGCCAACAAGTAACATGAGCCTAGTCCAGTCTTCCTTTGGTGACCAGTTTAGCCAAACCAAGAGGAGATTCACTATCTTCTTATTTATGGCTTACAAGAAAACCCCTTTACAATAAGACTCTTTTCACTAAAGGATAAAGAACCTAGATCTTGCAATGCTCTACTGCAGTTGCTGTTCTTCACTTGTAAACTAGTGAACCTTCTTCAGAAATCTTGAATCTTCAATTCAGATCGTGCACAGCGAGTCTCCAAGGCTTTTCTTTCTTTGAAAGCTCTCAAATGATGTTCAAAGTTTTCCAAGACTCGTTAACCTTCTCCTGTGCACTATGTCTTCTCTTTTATAGGCTCAAGGAACCAGAACCCGTGACTTTACGATCTGATAGTGATAGCTTTGTCCTCTACTGCAGCAGACTGACCTGGCTTCACCTTTTCTGATCCTGTACACATCATCATTGCCTCAACTTCTCGTTTTTTACCCCTTTCTTGTTCCTTTTCATTTCAGCATAACTTATACTGTACCCAAACTCATGTACCAGGTCGATAGCACGCCTCTACTGCACTCTGCGTTGTAACCCTCTGTCGCCAGCCTCTGCTGCACTCTCGGCTGTATGAGCTCTACTGCACAATCTTCATATCCAGCCTTTCTGCAACTTCACTTGCACCAAGTACTGCAGCCAGTCTTCTGTAATTTAGCTCCCACTCAACAGCTTCCAGACCTCATCTGTTTAGCCTGCTAGTGTAGCCTCGTCTATACCCAGCGCTGCACTCAGTCTTCTACAATTCAACTTGTATGCTTGCACTGCGATATGGCTCACTTCACTTTACTGTTAGAACTGACCTTGAACAACAGAATGGTCCTAGATCATGAGAACTCTGAGCCACTTTTGCTGCCGTATGCATCTGATCTTTGGCATGTAATTTTATAGCCTCCTGTAGTCCGCATAACCCTCGTCTGCATGCCTCTGCTGTATGACCTCTGGCCCTAATCTGCAACTACCTAGCTAACTATTATATCCTAACCATCTATTACAAGCATAATTTCTCCTTAAGTTTTGTTCATCAATTTCAAGGGATTGCACATTCCTATCAATCTCCCCCTAAATTGATGCAAACAAAACTCTTAAGAAATTCTAACGGCAAGATCACTTTCCAATAATTCTTTTTAAGAAAAAAAAATTGTTACAAACATTAGAAGACTTATATTTTCCTAAAGATTAATCCCTTCATCCTCTCTTGGAAGGATAGGATTGTTGCAGAATCTTTGGTCGTTTGTGCTTTGGTTTCCTCCTCCTCTGCTGCTCTAAGAAACTTTTGTGTTGTTCTGCTATACTTCTGTTGCTTGGCCTCTCTGTTGTAGTTCTCATTTTCTCTGCTACAAATGCTCCTTCTATTGCATGCCTTGGTGGTTGTATCTCCCCTGAGACCTTGATCCACCCCTCCTTTCTGCAGTCTCCTCTGTTGAGGATTGCTATGCAGTTCTCTCTCCCTTTTTGTTTGCATTTAGATCATGGGAGAGTTCCTTGACAACTTCCTTTAAGGCCTTCAACTCTGAGGCCATGCTATTCTATGCATCAATGGATCTTTTGATGGTTGCATCCACTTTGGACTCCAGGATACTAAGCCGCTTATTGTTATTGAGGATGTGTGTCTGCAGTTGACTTTGCGTATCCTGAATGGTTGTCTGTAGCTTTCTGAATCTAATAGCCTGTACATTGTGCAATCGATTATAGTTTGAGGTTGTCTTGATGTAATGTTGCAGACTGATGCCGGTGGCCTTTTGAGTTTGTGTGGACAATGACTTTGAGAGGCCTTGTAGCAATTCATAGCAAGTATCAAAGTTTTCCTCCATCCTACTCCTCTCTGCTGCACGGTCTTCTACAAGAGGATGGAGTATGTAGGCGAAGTCATGCAAAACATCCTTGATCCATTGTTTGACCTCATAGAGGTTCTGATCCAGTTGATACAGCCTTTCATCAATACTGGATGGGGAGGCTTCTGGTGTTCTGCCAGTCTGCTTCCTCTTGGATGCAGACCTGGTCCTTGTTAATATCGGAGTCTCCATGTGCTGTGGCAGCTTGGCTTCTTCCATTCCCAGTCTAAGATTCCTAATAACCGTGCAATCCAAATGATGATTATGGAGTGCATTGAATGTGGATTGGTGAGACTTCCCTTTGTTGACTTGTTGCTTCGTAAACTGAGGGAGTGTCCTCTAGCAGATGTCTTCTGAGTGTTGAAAAGGTCATTCCCTTCGATGAGCTCTCTTTTGCGGTCTTCTCATCAACCTCTGGCATCTTTCGCTTTTCTGCAAAGCCTTCTGGTGTCTCTTCAGGTACCTGGAATTGTAATTCCTCCATGTCTTGCATTAATTGAGTGAGTGAAGGTTGAATGAGTTGCTCGTCTGCAGGTATAGTGCCCGTTTGCTTTGCTGTACTCGTTTGCTCATGAAATTCAATGATTTGTTCTACTGCAGCTTCTGTAATGGCTGGAATAGTCTGCTCCTCTTCTTCAATGTACTCAACTGCAGAGGACTGGGCAGTTTGCAACTCTGCCTCGTCCGCAGGCGTTTTGACAGTGAGATCCTCCACCTCTGCTGCAGATACTGAGGTAATCTGCTCCTTAGCCTCAGACTCTACTGCAACTACTACCTCCTCTCCTGCAGTTTGTTCCATTGTGAGTTCTGCTGCGGTATCTTTGCTAGTCTGCATCTCAATGCCCTTCTGCATCTATTGGGGAACTCCTTCCCTTGCAACTTTGTCAATTAGCTCATCAAGATGGCTATCCCTGCCTTGATCTTCATCACCACCATCATCCCCACCCCCAGGAGATAGTGGTCTGCCAACTTGTGGTCTGGACAAATACTCCAAATATTCAGTTTTGCTGCTCGAACATACTTGTCAATGATCCTTTTTAGCTCCAACCGTACTTTTTGTGAGTGAACAAACTCAACTTGGTGTAGTTGAGCTTGTCTGTATCTGCCCGTCTTCAGTGTGGAGTCCTTCCACTCCAATACTCCACTGAATAGTATGTAAGGCTCTGCTTGCCTCTTCTTCGTTTGAGCAGCTTGTTGTTGTAGTTGGACCATTTGTTCAATCTCTTCTTCTGTCATGCCTTTGATGTCTCCCATTAGTATTTTGGATCCATCAACATGAACAGTGAACTGTTGTCTAGGACCTGATGGAATAAGTTTTGGTCTGCTACTCCTTGTGGTCTTCCTTCTCTTAGGAGGAGTAGCTAGAGGCAGCATAGGAGCTACTCTCTTCTGCAACTTAGTCTGAATAGCAGTTTTCTATACTATCTTTTTGTGAGATATTTGTTGATAATGTCCACTCTATTATTAGACATATCATATCTAAACTTAATGTACTCATTTTAAAATACGTAATTCTCCAATGTTGATCATATCTAAACTTCATGTACTCATTGAATAAAAAACACGTCTATGATACTTAATCGTTACAACCAACTACTAGTTCACGTTTTTTCATTAGTTGATCTTCATTACAAGTAGATACACTTTCAACAATATCACATGCCAAGACAAGTAGTCCATTTTCATTACAAAATTGAACCTAATACGTGATACCAACAGTTCACCAACGATTAGAAAGAGGAAAGACAACAATTTATAATGAAAAATACGGACATTTCATATTGCAAAACAAGACAGTTTACAATGTCAAAATATCACAGTTCACCATACCAAACTCTAGTTTACGTTGCAAAACACAACAATTAACAATGCAAAATACGAACAGTTCAGACTATAGATACGACAGTTAGAATGCAAAATACAAACAATTCACATTGCGAATCACCATAGTTCCCCATGTCAAACCAAAGTTTACTTGAACAATACAACAAACACTTCACAATATTAAAAGTTTCAATTCACACATGGTTGGTTTTTAGCTCACAGAGGGTCATGCTTGGTCCTTCAAATGTACAGAATACTTATAACGGAGAATGGTCAACACCATTTGAGCTCTCTTCAAGTAAATGACAACAGTAGCATATGCCATATCTATATTGTCTCTACGGAGGAAATCCGTCCACATGCAAATGAACACTCCACATGAGTCTGTCGTCTTGCTTCCTAATATTCGATTTTGTCATAAAATCGATTCCTTCCATTTCAATTCCACAGAAAACAGTGGTGTACAACTCAATCAAGATTGCCTGAAAATTAATGGCATACAATCAAATCAAAGCATCTCAACTACTTTAAAAAACAATAGAAGACAATTAGATCAAAATCATATTACCGCGATAGTTGCTAGTAGTTGATTCTCTGAATCCACAATAGAAGACAATTTGTTCAAATGGTCAGTATGCTCAATCAAGGTCTTCAAATAACGAGGGACTTTCTTCAACTTCTCAAAAAACAAAAAAAAATTCCCCAGCCCAAGGATCGTTCTTATTGACTTCATTCATTCACATTCCACAAGCGTATGGTCAATGCATACAAACTTAACAAGCAGTTCATAGTAATCTTAATTACAGTGCATATGATATTGAATTTCATATCAACTTAACAAGCAGTTCATATCAATTTAACAAGCAGTTTATATACATACCATGATTTCCGACCTCCAAAAGTTACAATCTGTGTCCTCACAAATGATATTGAAATATCAGTTTGCACCTTCCTTTGCTTGACATCGTCGTTGAATTCAAATGGCCCTTCACTCGGTCACTTCGTACGAGCCATTGGATTGAAACCAAGCTTCGTATTTGGAAGGAATTGAAAAAAGCATGGTCAAATTGAATGAATTGAGAGGTGAAATTTCTTGAAATCGAGGTCAAATTGTATGAATTGGTTGAAATTGTGGTTTGATTTCGATGAATTGATTGAGCTGAGCAAATGATTTTTTTTTCTTTTTCTTTTTTTTGAAATGATGAAATGATTGAGTGGAAATGAGAGGATGAGTTACGTTTATGGATTAGGTTAGGTTGATTGGGTTACAAAAAGGAGGACTAAAGTTATCCTTTTATGTGAAAAAGAACCAAAACAAAAACTAAAATTCAAATAGGTACTAGGTTGTATATTGAAAGATTTTGGATACCAAAGCGTGAAATGAAAATCCATTAGGGATTTTTAATTAATTTTCCCATGTTTTAATCTTACTTATTTATTCGTATGGTTTTGATCTCAATCGTTCGGTTGTCACTGAACACACTTATATCATGATACACATTTTCTTTTCCCGATAAGAAATTGAACTTTATTCTTTTATCATGTTATATTTTATCTTTATGTATGTTTCTCGAATTCCATATATTTATTATTATGAATGAAAAACCACAAATTTTGTTAAAACAAATAGTTGAAATCATCGATGAATTCGAACAGTTCACAATCCAAGAAGTCGAGCTCAATAGTTTGGCGAATTCAAAAGTCAAGTAATATTCATTCTCGAGTCGAGTCGAGCTGTTATCAAGCTGGCTTCAGACTACTCATGAGTAGTTTGGTTCGTGTACTAACGCTACATCGAAGTGTTCCATTCCACTGATCCGTTCTGTTGCCGAAAAAAGCTATTGACATCTACGGGTGTGTATTCGTATCCATCTATCAAGCAACAAAACTCATTGCAACAGCAAATGTAAGGCAACAATCCTGTGATTCAAATCCAAAGTCCAAATTTTTTGTCAGTGATCCCTTGCTTACTTGTCTATTACCTGAAAATGTCAACAAAAAACACTCAGATCAGTAATGTTTGAGAAAGATTTGAACACTCACAGTTGCATTGAAAAACAAGTATGTTACGCTATATATAGCTAGCGTCATACTGCAAATGTGGGGAAAAGGGGAAAAAAAAAGAAAAGCGGATGCTCCATCCAACACAGCGAGGGGAATCGCTGCTGGGATCCCTAATGTTGTCTGGGTCATGGCCAAACTGTTTAAATCGAATAACTATCCGGCTAAGTGATTTAAGGTACTAACTACTCAATGCCAGATGATTAAGAAGCATCATCACATACAGTATCATGGCAGCTAGAATGACAATGCTTGGTCGGACAATGAAACGACTGTAAAAGCTAATATAAGCAACGAAAGGAATTTCTGTCAGCAAGAGTTGATTGAATGAAGGGAAGACTACGGAACGGAGATTGTTCTAGCCTCTAGGTGAGTTACACAGGCATCTGCCGCGTAGGGCGACATGAAAATACAAGTATAAACATGCGGCAATTGGGAAGCGTTTCAAACTTTCCCATGAAAAAGATCTGTGCAGGCAATATTCCGTTCGCACAAAAAAGCACCTAGATTCAATGTGAAAACGACGATGTTGAGACGCAAATATGTACTTATAAGTTTAGTACTGACCTGCTAACTACAAGCATCATGCAAACACGAACGTAACCCTTTCAACAACTACGAAAGCAACTTTTCCTATTCCCGACCATCACTGACGGAGTCACGGACATGCCACCCTCCCCATCACAAACCTCTGTGATCCTAGCAATCGCATCTACAAGTGCTTTTTCATGGTCCTACATAGTGAAAGATCAATTCGTTAACCATTATAAGCGTGAATGCACCCAAAAAGAGGGGGAAAAAAAACACTTGATATAGAGGCAACCCACCCTCAAGGCTTTCTTCACTCTTCCAACATCAACAGAACCAGGATCTCCGGAACTGAACATCTTCACTACCTGCAAAAGATGCAAAAAGACAGTGAGCGATGCTGACAATAATAGGAGCAGATGGACTAACGCATTTGAGATCGTGAGTATCTCTTTACTTGCCTCTTTGACTAGTGATTCTGTATGTAGTAGTTTAATATCTTCCAAAGCCTTCTTCTGAGTCCGGCCGTGGCATGGAGGAAAATCCTTCCTAGCAAGGACTGCTCCTCTACCCCTGCCTCCAGATGTCCCGACAGGAATACTCTCTGGACGTACAGATTTTTTCAAGTCATTGCCAGGTGAATCATAGGCTCCTCTACCCCTGCCTCCAGATGTCACACCAGAAATATTCTCTGGTTGTATAGCTTTTTTCAAGTCATTTCCAGGAACATCATATGCACCTCTACCTCGACCTTGTCTTTGACATGGGATTCCAGAATCCTCGCCTACCCACTGTATATCCTCTGGAGAAATCTGTAGAAAAATATAAGAGGAAACTAGTATGCAACTTCACTAGCTAGGCACTTCTTGACATTTTAAGAAATACTGATAAAACAAAGATGATATCTTCTATTAAGCAGTTAAGCAAAGCATGAAGACCGTAACAATTTCGCATGGTATATTCAAATTCACCGTCTATTTGGAATAAATGCTAACAATTTGGCCTCATGATAAAATTAGCCTCAGAACTTTGACAATGAACTTTAACATGACCAAAGGCGCACATGAGGTAATACAGTAGATATGATATTCGGGCAGTGGTGAAGGTTTCAAGAGACCAGGGCAGGGCAATCAAGTACAGTAATACTTCTGGCATTATTACTTTAGATGTAAGACTTCAGAGAATTGTTTAAATTTAATCCATGGATGAGCAAGGAGCTAACGAGAAGGAAAGAAAAATCGTCGACGGCAGTCACACCACACCAAGCAAGAGATCATTTCTGGCGAGACTCTGATTGCAACCGAGACACTTGAGAAATGCATATTTGACTCATGTTCAAAGCTTATTAGTGTCATTTCAATGTAACCATAAGCTTAGATGCTCAGATGAAGTATGCATAGGTATTCACGAGAGAAAGTAAACAATGGAACTTTATAAGATTCACAGATCGAACTATAGGAAGTGCCCGGCAAGAAGAAGAAAGTTGACACAAACATCCAAGGGTTCAGTATTTCTAGTTCCACAAACTGCTATATTAGTCAATCTATAAATTCAATGAGCAACAGTTCTGCCATGAAAAGTGAAAATCAATAGAGTGAGAGCTCTTGTCATGCCCAAATTCAATGCACAGAGTGAGAGCTCGAATAACAAAAGATACAGAAGCCATATGATAGAACACTTTATCAACTGCAACAAGCAGAAAAGTTCTACCTCGGATAGGTTAACCCATTCCCAAGTCTCATCTCCTGAACCGAAGTCATAGATCAAAGCATGGCAACCCTAAGAGTTAACAAGAGAAAACAAATGAGAGCCAACATCAAAGAGAGAGGATCAACATACTGCAGTAAGGAAAGTTTATATACATCATTTGGATTATAATTGGCAATGAAGGCCTCATAGAAATTATTGTCCTCGGGCCACCTTGTCCTCACTTTCCTTCCGATCAGCGGATTGCACGCCACTTTGTCTGCAACTTTGATTGCCAGAGGATCAATTTGTGTTGGGGTTTGATCCCTACCGCTATAGCAAGGCGTAGGATACTGCACTGACTTCACCATTGGTGTGCCTGAAACAGCCTTCTCCTGCAAGAGAAGAAGACATGAGAATGTACAAAAAGAAAGTTCATAAACTTCTGATATATGTTCAAGACACTACTCACAGTTCTAAACTTCTCATTCTTGGCAGCCATTGCGAACTCTTGTTGGAAAGCAGCTGAAGTAGGATGACTTGATGGAGCTGCGACATGTGGATGAAATGGCATGGGTGGAACGGGGAATGAATGAGAATGTGTCAACTGGTTGACCTGGGGTTTCCTGTAAGATGTTGAAACAGTTGGAGTAGACAAGGAAGGCTGACTGGTTTGGTGCATGAGCATGGGAGGCTGTTGTTGGAAGGCTTTTCTCAATTCCCTAACCTCAATTCATCATTCATCCAAAATCGAAAATTAGAAAATTGTGACAGATGCATATCATCATCAGACTTGTTTACTACTTCGACAGACCTCATCTTTTGAATGTCCTGATCCGCGTTAACCTTTTGTAGAAGCTCCCTGTGCTCTTCATCTGATAATCTCAGCTCTTTCCTCAACTCTGTCATCAGATGTTCCTTCTCCTGAATATTAAATAAATAAATAAATTCATTGTGCCACTATTTAGAAGACAAAAAGTGTGCATATAAAGTACATATTATGTAATGACTGTTAAATACCCAGGTGATGGTATCAGATTGAACTTTGAGTGCTTTCAATACTGAACTATATGCTTCACGTTCGAGTTGATGTATTTGTGCTTCTATATCATGTTCACCAGTCTGATCATACCATGGTAATGGTCCCACCAAACCAGGTCTTCCACTTGCCACCATATGGCCTCTTCTAGGCACCCTATTGCGATTGGATATCGGGAGGTCATGGTCATCATCTGTTCCTGCATAGGCTCATAAATTAAACACGGATACCGACTTAGACTGTAGTACTACAATGACAGTTTTTGCTTTTTATTTATTTATTTATTTATTTTTTATCGTGGTTTAAACTCAAAGTATCAGCCAGTACACAGCACATATCACTATATCAGAACATTCCAAACTGATATCTCTCAAGTGGTTGAATGAATATAGCTTCTTTGTTGTAATCCCAAAAAGGCTGCTATAGGAATATACTAGATAGTAATCAGTGAAATAACAAGCTTCGCATGTATATCTGGTGAGTCTTGGGCGCTACTCACCAATACCCAATATGTTGTACTTATGAAAGCATCACGTTCCTGATAACTACACTCTTATCAAAGTGTGGCTCCGAACATTGATACTGATAGTTGTTTTTGCGCCTGATAGAAAGATAGACACCTACTCAGAAGTATGTTTTCAGTGCATTTCTCCAGTCAAGGAAGAGAGTTTAAAAAAAGAAAAGAAAACGAAAACCCTTTTAACCACCAAACACCACAAGGCTAAAACTACATGATGAAACTGCTAAATGAAAGTTCATCAATGAGTTCACAGGGCAACTTGAAACAACTATTTGATCAAATTGCTTTCATGATCAAAATGTCAATATTGAGAAAACATCATCTTGAAAATGGTGTCAGTATCTGAAACAAATATTTGTTGAACCAGGTTTCGTGCAGTACCTACATAGGAACATAGTGAAGAGCATATGAAACGGCCTCTCCTAAAGAATAAAAGACATTTTTTTTTACAGGGGCAGAGAAGGAACTCTTCCTTCTCTTGAGACTTGGAGGGAGACATTAGAAAGTAAAAGGTTAAAGATCAATAAAACCAAGACAGAATATATGGAATGTGTCTTTAATGAGAGTAGTCAAACAAATAGTGAGAATGTATTGTTGGGAAAAGAGTCTCTTCCTAAAACGGATTTTTTCAAATATTTAGGTTCGATTCTGCATAAAAATGGAGGAATTGATGCAGATATTGATCATAGGATTAAAACAGGTTGGCTGAAACGGAAGGGCGCTTCAGGGGTGCTATGTGATCCTAAAATACCTACCAAGTTAAAAGGAAAATTTTACAAGACAAGTATTCGACCAGCGATACTGTATGGGTCAGAATGTTGGACAATTAAGGGACAGCATGTATAGAAGATGAGTATAAACGAGATGAAAATGTTAAGGTGGATGTGTGGACATATAAGAATAGATAAGATACGAAATGAAGTTATCAGACAGAAAGTGGGCGTGGCTCAGGGAGTCACGACTAAGATGGTATGGTCATATGAAACGCAGACCAGTCACAATTTCTGTTAAGAGATGTAAAGCTTGGGAGTTAGCACATGTCAAGAGAGGACGAAGAAGGCCTAAAAAAACCATGAGAGAAATCTTGAAGTATGATATGGCCTATCATAATCTTACAGAAGATGATGTACATGACAGATTGAAATGGGATCGTCGTATTCATGTAGTCGACCCTACTTGATGGGATAAAGGCTTGATTTGTTGTTGAGGGGCAGAGGAGGAACTAAATTTTCTATTGACGCAACAAGATCTTCAAAGTCCACAGTTCGTCATAAGCTTCTACTGTAAAATTTATGCAAGCATAATTGGCATGTTTCCTTTCGAAAACTCTGGTAGTCATGAGCTACAATTCTCACCAAAGTATTCCCTCCTCCCTAACCAACTCAGATCAATAAAAACAGATCCATAGTTTGGAAATAAGGGTTAGTGCACTATTTAATTAAATAAATTTGATTAAACACATGCTGGAGCACGCCATCAAAGGCACAGGAACAATCATATGCTTCAAGAAACCAACTAATCCAAATGCTTAAATATTACATGAAAAAGGTTGTTCAACGAGACAACAACGCAGCTCTACTTGGGTCGAATGAGGCAGGAATCGAACAAACTTCATCACATTATGGGCCAAAATTCTGAAATAACCAAGAAACAAAACCACACAAAGACACTACAAGTAAGTTCGTGAACCAGCTTACGTTCATCCAAATGAGCACACACTCATGATTTAAAAGCGTAAGCAAGAACCTCTGTTATCTAGAGTCTAGATTCTAGATTCTAGATTCTAGATTCAAATATAAATTCACTTCTTTGAACGAGCATTATCATTCTTAGACACCCTCCATTTTCCACGATGTAGATTCAAAGCGCACTCGATCCTCTAGATTAATAGCCAAATACATACAACAGTACTCAAAATGGTACATGGTTACCTTACAATACCCCATGTAATCAAACACACCACCTCAAAACTCAGGACAAAAAGAGCATCGATTCAAAACCCAAAATCACTTTCTAAGAAACTATATGTCTGAATAAACTTAACGAAACATTTAATAGAGCATCAATACCCTACAATTACCAGATCCTTTAACTCCTCGTTCTGTACATTGTCCGCCAAAGATAGCCCATCGAAATGAGGTTAGCAACTAACCAATCAAACGATTTACGCCACAATTAGCATCTGATCCATACCAGAGTTCCCAACCCACAAACCGTGCCTCAGTCCTGAATAACTATCCTTCAAAAGCATGAAACCCTATATCACTACACTTACCCAAAAACTGCATATTCCAAACAAGACGAGCATCATTAACATAATGAAGCGTCTAATGAAGAATCATTAACCCAATGCCATCCGACTCTTACACAGAATGTAGCACGAACCAAACATACCGCAGCACACTGTCTAATCATCAACCCGGAAACAAAACAAAACGAAACAAATAGTAGCCTAACATCACCAAAACCATCCAACCCAATCCCATCACAGGCAAAAACAACGAACCGACTCAATGATTGTTTTCTGCTAACTACTCATAAACCCAGAAAGGAAACAAACCAAAATCACTAAAGTACCCTAAAATCACCAACACCATTCACCTTAAACCCATTTCAGAGCAAACAACAAATAACATCAGAACCCCAAACCAACTAACCAAAATCACACTTATCAAAAACGGAAAAAACAGAAACCCCCAAACCCTACTCACAAAACTCTTCCAGTGATTTCTCACTCACCGCTGCTATCATACACCATCTCGTACACCATTCCGCCGAGTCAGCCGCCGAATCAACTCAGCAAAACCCTCAACTCGGAACCGAAAATGCAGACCCAATGGGGAGTGAAACGGCGTCGTTTGGTGGTGAAGTGAGTGGAGTGTGTTGGTGATGTCAGCAATCATCCATGTAGGTTGAAAACGACAAAACAGAGGGAGTGAGAGTCTGAGAGGGGCAGCGACGCCGGGTGACGAGGGTGTAATTTATACGGAATATCTAATAAAAAAATAAAATAAAAAAACTTTTGGAATCAGGTGACATGATATAAATATATCTATTAAAAAATATTGGATTTTTATCATATTAATCCCACAAATCTAACCAAGTTTCAAAAAAGTCTCAAAAATCTTTATGATTTCAATTAATCCTGATTTCTGAATAAGTTAATCCATCATTGAAAAAAATCATTAATTTTAACGGAATTTAAGTTGATATTCTTATAAAAAAACCTATTAAATAATAAAATAAGTTAATCTCTAACTTATAAGTATCACAGATAAAATATATAATAAAATCGTTAAAACATCGAGATCGAAACACGTTGTAGTTTATTCTTCTAATGAGCATCTTTTTTTTTTTTTTTGCTTTATAAAGAAAAATTAACGGATAACTTGTCCATAAAGTTAGATGGTGTTGTTCTATGAACTCGAATTTGGTGTTTTTCTATAAATTCGAAATTGGTTTAAATTAACAATGATTTTGATGAATGGATTAACTTGCCCACAAAGTGATGATTCAGATGATTTATTTGATATTATAAAGAATTGATATATTTTGTTGGAATTAACAATAAGATTTAGAGGACTTAATTGAAATTATAATGATTTGAGGAGTTTTTTTGAAATTAAGGTAAATTTGAGGGATTAATATGCCAAAAAACCTAAAATATTTGTTCAGTAAATTTTGTGCGAGAAATATGAATGAAAAAATAAAAGAGTATCAATTTGTAAGACAAATGTGAACAATATTTATGGGTACTAAAACGATTTACAATAGTTTTTATATTCTTATTCCTGTTACACTGTCATTCTGTTTATATAGAGATCCAGTTTTAAACTTAATCGTATATTTTATTTTGATTCCTTACATAAATTTGCATATTTTTTATAAATTTAATATGAGGATTGATGTCTCCTAGGCAAGATTTAATCTATCTAAGACAAATTGTACTCAATAATTTTTGGACAAAAATGTCCTTTCTCACGTCTTGTCTTGAAGAATTATTTTTTATCCTGGAATTATTATTTTTCTTAATTTTTTATATATTGAAATTAATAAATCTTAATTTAATATATTCTATAATATAATATTAATTTTATATGGGAAAAGGGAGTATGCGTCATAACAGATATATATAGTGAAAAATGAATGTTGAGATTAAACAATTAAAAATAAATGATTAAGATTAAACGATAACATTTTAATTTTAACCTTTGATTTATATTATTTTAATCTCAACAATTATTATTAGACACACCTATATCATGACCCAAATTCCCTAAATGCTTATTTTTATATTAAAATCAAGAGGGAATTACCTATTGGTGGTTTTTTATTTCTTAAATTATCAACTAACTTCAAAATTGTTATTATCAATCAATTCATAAATTAAAATTATAATCTTATTTGTTCTCAATCAAATATAAAAAAATAATTTATTACAATAATTACATCATAATTTTAACCATAATCTTAACCCTAATTATAATTCTATGACCTCTTGTCAACGTCGTCATTGTCACTTTTCGTTGCGACGCCATCATACGGGAACAAACAATGCGTCCACAAAACAGTGTCCTACCAAACAGTGCTCCTACAAAACAACCCGCATGAACACGAAGCAGTCAACCAAGCCGCGATACATCCTGAATCGAAACAATGCTCCTACAAAAAGTCTGCTAAAATCCGAAGCCGTCAACTATGCCCTTATGAAACAATGCTCCTACAAAACAGTTTTCATAATACATCCTAAATAAGGAAAATCAACATCACCACAAATTCAGTGCGTATAGGAAAACAAACAGAGCGCATAGGTTAGTGAACAGAATAGAACGCCTCCTCAATCCAAACCCTAGCAAAAATCCCCAATCCACGAATGACATCGAAAACCCACCAACAACGGGAGAAATCTTTTGTAAATTTATCCGCATATCCCATTTCTTCCATTTTCACTCCATTGAAACCGGTGAATATGGAGCAATTAAAACCCAAAAACCCTCATTCAATGCCCCACGAGTTCCATCACCACTCCACACAATTTAAAATCTTCTAAGTTTCATCATCTGTCATCGGTGAGATGTGTGGGGATGTGAGTTGGGATTAGCGATTAAAGGAGATGAACTTGATGGAATGATATATTGAAGTTGTGCCCACGGAGTTCGCTTTAAGGTTGGAGATGGATGACGATGGTGGTGTGAGAGATGGATGACAATAGTGGTGTTGGAGGTGGGTGACGGCTGCTGTGTTGTAGATGAATTAGTTAGATTAGGGTATTGTTTGAATATAAATAGGAAGGGTTAAGGGGTAAGATGGGGATGCCTTTGAAATTTAAAAACAAACCAACTGTTAATTAAAAAAGATGCCTACCACCAATGTATAAATAGAAAAGAAAAACACAATTTTTAAGTAATTTACACTGTTAAATAGTGAAATCGAATATTTTATAGTCTATGTAAAAATATTAAAAATGGTGAAATCGATTACTAAAATATTAAAATCATGTGTTTTTATATCCGTGTAAAATCAATTTACTATTGTTTTCTATAGTAAAATTGAATATTTTATCGCACAAAATTTACTTGTCCTATTTGTATTCTTTAGTAAAATCATTTTATTAGTCAATATATTGACATTTTTGTTTTTTAATCTACGTTTATGTTGTCTCATATATATTCTTGCAACTAGTTATACGAGTAAATCTCTTCTGTTTTTGATAATTATGGGTGAATCTCTCTACCTCGATAAGGCTTGGTATCAGGGTCATGATATTCTAATTTTACCTCTAATATTTTCTTATCCTTTTAATTAAATACTCAACTATGTAATGAAATTTTGTAAGGCTTTTCATTAAAAATGTATCGTGAAAGTTAATAGACATTAAAATCTATCTATTATCCATACCCAAAAAAAAATCTATCTATTATATATACAGTTATATTAAAATGTTAGACGATAAACCATCATACGGTATGTTAGTGTTGCAGTTAAGATAGATTTATGCATTGTCTTTTGATGTATTTTTGGATTCATGTATATTCATTGGTACATTGAATTTGTCGATATATTTACCTAGGGGGATATATTTTACTATTCATGTATTTAGGTCATTAATTAGATTCATGTCTTGTTAGGTTTATGTATAGGTGTGTCTAGAATGTACCTAGATACCCTATAAATAGTGGTGTCATCTTTGGTGTTTGTATCACAAGTGAAATTGAAATAATACAAGTGTTTTAAAGTTCCCCACACATATCCCTCCTCTTGAGCCTCTCAATCCCTATTTGATTATTGTGTTGTTACAACATTTGATATCAGAGTTAGGTTATTGGGTGAGATGGCTGCCTACAACGGAAACATCATTTGTCCCGTCCCGAAATTTGACGGGAAGATGGATTTCAACAATTGGATTGTCATGATTGACACCTTCCTCAAGGCGCATGATTTATATACTTGTGTTATCAATGAAACTCCAGAAAATGCAAATGATAACACAAAGAGGCGATATAGCTCGGCGTTATCTGTCTTTCACCAAACGATTGATCAGTCAATTTTTCACAAGATTGTTAGCGCAACCACGATGAAACAAGCACATGACATTCTGTAGAAGACATAGAAGGAGCAGATAAGGTACTGAAAAACAAACTACAAGTGCTACGAAGAAACTATGAGCTTTTTGAGATGGAGAAGTTCGAGACGATCTCAAGTTACATCTCGCGGGTGCAAAATGTTGTGAACGCCATGAGAGTGAATGGTGAGGCGAAGATCGATGTAGAAGTCGTTGAGAAGATTCTTCGTACTTTGATGCAGAAATATGATTATGCTGCAGCTATGATTCAAGAGGCCATTGACTTGTCTTCTATGAGGTGGAAGATCTCGAAGGGTTATTACAAGTCTATGAGCAACGTATGAAGGAACAAGCCACAAGTACTTCATCGAAGAACCAATTAAATTTGGTAAAGAAGAAGAAAGGTAGCTGATGGAAGAAAGGACAAGAGGCTCATATTTTGGCAACGGAGGTCAAAGTTATGACGATAGAGTTCGTGATTCGAATAGAGGAAGAGAATGAGGCAATTCAAGAGGAGGCGGCAGAGGCAGTTGGAACGGTGGAGGCCGAGGGAACCATTGGAGAGATGGAAGAGGCCATGGTTATGACGATCAGAGATATAGCCGAGGAAGAGGTAATTACTCTCAAAAGTAGGGACGATTCTAGTGGAATGCTAAAACTGTGGCTACACAGGACATAGAGCCTTAGAATGCCAAAGACAGAGAAGAGAAGATGTTCAGACCCATGTTACAGAAAAATAATTCACGACATGTTGACTTAGAGGCATTGCTCTTAGCACGCAGCGCTGAGAGGATAGACAAGGAGAACATATGGTTCTTGGATACAGGGTGTACTAATCACATGTGTGGTAAGAAGAAGATGTTTGTTGAGATGGATGAGTTATTTCGATTGGAGGTGAAATTTGGAAATGGCTCGAGTGTGCATGTGATGAGAAAAGGTACAATTTCCATCTTATTGAAGAATGGGTCTACAAGCTATATTTCAGATGTCTATTGTGTGCCTAGTCCTCATCAGATTTGTTGAGCTTGGGCCAACTTTTTATAATATCCCGAAGTTTTAATATTAAATATATTATAAAATATAACGCTATTTAAACGTACGAATAATGGAACGAATACGTAATATTAAATATATCGTTATAACGGCGTAATGTATATGTTAACAAACGTACGTATTAAACGTAACGTGCATGCGATGTTATAATGTAACGTTATAATGTTACAATACACGTATTTGGGCTAATAAAATACGGTCTGGGAAACATTCGAAATTCACAACAAAATAAATATCATCAAATGAAAGATATTTTTGTCTAATTGCAGTCATATTTTTCGATACGGTAATAGAACGAAATATGAATGAAAATAGACTGACAAAAATAAAACGAGGGAGCGAATTCGTAATATTCAACTCCCTCATTTTCCCTCCCACCAAATCCCTTCCCTGCACCAATTCACGCCCGACACAACCCACGCCTCGCTGCCCACCTTCCCCCACAATCCACGCCTCGCTGCCCACCTTCAATCACGCTCCATCACCTCTTCCTGCGTATCACAATCCTTCACTCCTCACTGCAAACACACACAACCTCACACACTCCTCTCCTTCCTTTACGTCTTCACTATCAACACCGCCATCAAACCACTGCCATCATCCGAGCACCATTATCATCAAGCAGAAACAGGGAATACAAGGGCGAACGACGATGTTTGCAAGGCGATTGCAGCAGCGGTGACGAGCAATAAGAAGGAGGACGAAGTTCACGGCGAGAAAAACGAACATTTAAGGTAATCTAACCCTTACGAGACGTTTACTTTCGTTCATGAGCTAGATTCTCTTCGTACGTGTTTGAGACCTTGTTTCTTCTGTAATATGATCATTTTAGTCATGTTTGCGTTTTCGGATGAAGAAATGGTGAAATGCGAAAGTGTTCGACGAAATGCCAACGTTCCTGTCAAACCAGCATTGTCGCGCCCGCGACAGCATGGTCACGCCCTCGTCTGACCCAAGTCGTGGCAGCGACGGGGCTCTGTCTTGAGGACAGAATGCCCCGGCGCGTCAAACATCAACCCAGCGAGACCCCTATCCTTGGTGAGCGTAGTGCACATTCGTCGTGAAGAATTAAGCTAAATGCGTGTATGTGATACATGAACCTTGCGTATAGAAATGGACATTTATTAAACACGTATGAACAACGCTAGGTGAAAAATCATCGTTACACGAGCCTAATAAAGCATTTAAATGAATCTAGGATTTACCCTGTGGAACATACGAATAAACGGAATGCAAACCAACGATGAACATTGTGCATGGTCTAAGAACTATCAAGTTTTCTGCCATGTTTTCTTGAAAGTGTTTTGTAGATCGAGCTTGGCACTGTCATCATCTCCCTTTGCTCAAACTATCGTGTGGAAGATCGAACGTGATGTCCCTTCTTGAAAATCTTTATCGAATCTCAAGTGAAAGTCATCAAGACTAAACTCTATCTAATCTTCTTGAGTCATCGTCACGGGTGAACTGAACTAGCTAGAGAGCGTTGGGCAGCCCCCATCCTCTTAGCATGCATGCAGGGCTTCAAACGCCGAACATGACGCGGCCACCGGTTACTCTCTCCAGGAAGGCCTAAATCTATCCCATCGAGGAGCGAATAGAGCCCGTTGGAAGCGCACTTTATCCACTAAAGTGTAAGGCGGCGTACAATCTCGGCATGTACGCATCGAATCGACGCATTCTTGTAGCCCGATTGACGATTGACAAGTCTTGAACTCAGAGTCTGTCTTTTGAAAACTCTCGAGTCATGGGTCCATGCCGACAAAAACAAAGCATAAGAAACGTTAAATCATACAAATACTTTTACTTAGTATGGCATACCTATTTTCCTAAAAAGTATAAATGTTTTACTGGTACTCATCGTTTCGTCATAGTCGGGGGAGTACCCTGCAAATGTGAGGTATATGCTCTAGATTACTGAGTTTCATGCTCACGGGTTATGTATTCTGTTTGCAGGTGAGATACCAGACGACCAGTGAGGACGTTGACCACCTTATGTATTTCGGAAAATAATATGATGAAACTTGTAGACATTTTGGATATGTAATAAATGGCAAGTACTAATCATGTTGTCAAACTATGTAACTAAATAGTTTCTGCACCTATGATGTAACATGACTTGTAATAGCTGAGCAAGTTGAGTTGAAGTATCACAGGTATTTTCCTTGACTCTCGGTACCTCTAGACCCGTTTGGTTTAGTTAGCCTTGTCATTAACCGGGTTCGTGACGGCATAACGCCATGTGTCCTAGCAGCAGAGCTCGGGGCGTTATAGAATGGTATAAGAGCGGGGTTTATAGGTTAGAGTTGAGGAGATTAATAAACAACAGATAAAATACTATAAAACGAATCTATGTGTTATATAAGAGACTAGTTGTATTTGATGATGTCAGAATACTTACGCAATCTCTATTTATTCTTTAGGATGGAGTACGAGGGAGTACCGGTCGAGCAGGTGTTGACACGAGTACCAGTCATGGTAGACGACGAGGACCTAGATGCATGCCTGACCTTTCTGGAGCACGTGATCATCCCTGCGACTATCAGGGAGAATCTGATCTTCGAGCTTCCTATCTATCAGGCGCTTATCCTGCTCAGGGCGATACCACTTTGGGGAACGGACGGCTGGATCCACCAACACTTCGAGCTCATGGTGCATGACAGAGAGCCTGATCCTATGTACTATTGGGACGACCAGTGGCAAATGACTTTTGCAAGGCTAGCTATGATGATACGATATCGACGACAACCACCCTAGGAGGCATACCAGTTCCCCGGCATGACCATGGAGGAGACATACCAGTATGAGGTTGGCACTTATCCTTGGGTGCCAGAGGAACATGAGGTCCTAATTTTTGTTCGATGCTACACACTGGACCCTGCTTCAGAGACGGAAGAAAACCCGGAGGGAGACACGGAGGAGGAGCCGGAAGAAGAGGCAGAGGGAGAGGACGAGATCCCGTGGTACTTGGAGGGTCACCCAGCCCTTTGAGAAGAGGATCCCGAGTTCGAGTTGTTCCAGCACATGGAAGACGTCGACAACTGGGATGGCATCGAAGGTGAGGACGGATGGGAGTTTGCTGAGCCCCCTGTGTCAAGGGAAGTGACCCCAGAAGTTTTGGCTGATCTCTTCTCCTCTCCATCCCGAGGCGAAGATGCTTAGCAACGTTATGTAGGACGCAAGACTTCCATGTATGCTTTCTTTAAAAAAAAAAAAAAAAAACTTGCGCGGTGATTGTAGTATTTTAGAATAGGATGGTCATTTCAGAAAGTCTAGCCTCTGTTTGTTGGTGTAAGAATAAGACTGTCTCCTATGAGGGATCAAACGCGATCATAACCATCGCTAATGTGACTTCAGAAAGAGTATCTTTTATGGGATTAATAAAATAGTATCCTTTTAATATATGATTTCGACAACTCCGCCTATCAACTTTGTACTGTACTAATAATAGTAAGCATAAATGAATGCAATGCAGACATGTCGGAAGAAGCGACTCACAGCGATCTCGAAGGTCCCTATGTGCCCTTGTAGGAAACAAGTGGGAGTGTGATGACTCATGACCCACCACCTCCAACGGCCCTAGAGGTGCTGGTGGAGGAATTAATCCAGGAGAGAAGGAGAAATGAGGCACCCCATACGCAAGACGGTGACAATTACTCCAGGCGTATCCTCGCCCACAATCCACCCCGGTACCTCAGGGAAGGAGACCCCTGCCTCTTGGAAGACTAGATCCGGGAAATGGAAAACTTGTTCAAGCTGACTCAGTGTCCGGAGCAGTGGAAAGTGCACTGCGTCGTATACTATCTTAAAGGCGAAGCAGATGCCTGGTGGCGCACGATTAAGGAACGCGCGGAGGCACCTGGGTTCAACTGGTCCCAATTCACTGAACTTCTGAGGGATAGGTTCTACCCGGTGTCCCTACGAGATGCAAAGGAGGAGGAATACAGGAATCGACAACAAGGAAACAGGACGGTGTATGAGTACGCCTCCGAATTCACTAAGCTGCTGCGATTCATGCCACCGCATGAGCACCAAGAAAGAACCAAACAGAAATAGTTCATCAAGGGCCTTAACCTAAGACTGATGACGGCGATGTCCGAACAGAAGCATGCTAGCTACCAAGAACTGTACGACTGTATAGTAGAAAAGGAACGTGCTTTCAACGTCGCGGATGGGAACTATGGGCAGGCGAACCGCAAAAGGACCTACAGACAAGAGGGGGATGGATTCTCACATGGAGGAAGCCACCACTCCAATTTCCAGACAGCCCCCTACGGCGACCCTCCGTCTAGAAAGCCATTCAGAGGAAGAAGGCATGACAACCGACCCGGACAATCACAAATGTCCCAAACAAGCCACGGAGGATCCGGGTTCAACACTCAATCCCGTCCTACTTCGCACACCAAATGCTATATGTGCGAAAGAATAGGCCATATGAGGAGGGAATGCAGAACAGGTCCCTGCCACAATTGCGGTGGGTAGGGTCACCTCAGTAGGGACTGCAACGGGGGAAACCCATCCCAGGGATTGGCAAATGGGGAAGTCGTAACATGTAACGAAGTAATCCCTAACGCTCCCATCGGTATAGGTGGTGAGAGATGCCCAGTAGATCTTATTGTTTTTGATCTTCACAATTTTGATGTAATACTAGAAATGAGTTGGTTAGAAAGATATAAGATTGTAATAAACTGCGAGAAGAAGCTAATTACCCTGACAAGCCCAGAAGGCGGGAAGATCCACTATCACGGAGAAGGATCAAAGGCAGAACTACAACTGGTATCTGCTCTCGCAGCACGGAAATGGCTTAGGCAGGGGTGTGAAGGCTACCTTTGCAGCTTGGAGGATATAACCGACAAGGAGATCAATCTCTCAAAAATACCAATCGCTTGCGGATATCCCGATGTTTTCCCAGATGAGATTCTTGGTATGCCACCGATAAGAGAACTCGATTTCATAATCGACTTAGTTCCCGGCGCAACGCCCGTATCAAAGGCTCCCTACAGGATGGCGCCAACCGAATTGAAAGAGTTGAAGGACCAACTAGAAGAACTTCTTCAGAAGGGGTGCATCCGCCCCAGTGTTTCTCCTTGGGGCTCACCAGTACTATTTGTGAAGAAGAAAGACGGAAGCATGAGGCTGTGCATTAACTATCGCGAGTTGAACAAGCTGACAATCAAGAACCGATACCCTCTGCCAAGGATCGACTACCTGTTTGACCAGCTACAAGGAGCCTCGATGTACTCAAAGGTGGATCTCCGTTCGGGGTATCATCAACTCCGAATTAGACCGGACGACGTGTCGAAAACGGCATTCCGTACCCGTTACGGGCATTATGAGTTCTTAGTAATGCCCTTTGACCTTACTAATGCTCCAACGGTCTTCATGGATATGATGAACCGGGTGTTCAAGCCATACATTGACAGATTTTTTGTCGTGTTTATCGATGATATCCTAGTGTACTCTAAGACAGAACCGGATCACGAGGAACATCTCCGCACTATCCTGAAAACTTTGCGCGCTTATCAGTTATATGCCAAGCTCAAGAAATGCGAGTTCTGGTTGAAGGAAGTGGCGTTCCTAGGGCACGTGATCTTAGGAGAAGGCGTCAGAGTAGATTCGAAGAAGATCGAGGCAATAATTGACTGGGCCAGACCAACAAATGCAATAGATGTAAGGAGCTTTCTAAGTTTGGCAGGCTACTATCACAGATTTGTCGAGGGCTTCTCAAAGATCGCAACGCCATTAACAAATCTGACTCAGAAAATGTGCAAGTTCCTCTGGACGGATAAGTGTGAAGAGACGTTCATAGAACTTAAGAAGCGTCTTACTTCAACACCAGTCCTCACCCTCCCTCATGGCGAGGATGGATTCTGTATATATAGTGATGCTTCTATACAAGGACTTGGGTGTGTCTTGATGCAACACGGCAAGGTGATCGCTTATGCCTCAAGACAGCTAAAGTCGTATGAGCGCAACTACCCCATGCATGACCTGGAATTGGCGGCTGTAGTTTTTTCCCTCAAAATCTGGAGACATTACCTATATGGCATTTCATGCTAGATCTTTACGGATCACAAGAACCTGAAGTATATCTTCACCAGAAGGAGCCGAACATGCGCCAGAGACGGTGGTTGGAACTTCTAAAGGACTACGACTTGGATATCCAATACCATCCAGGCAAGGCGAACATAGTGTCGGATGCCCTAAGCCGGAAGGTCAGGAAGGTGGACTACACCCTGCAGATGCTGAAGGTTTCAGAAGCCGAGCTGATTGACGAATTCCACAAGCTGGAGATAGAGGTACGGCAACGAGGAAATGCAGACGTGTTTGCCCACATGGTAGTGCAACCTACACTTCAACATGAGATATTACAGGCTCAAGAGACGGACGAAAGGATGGTGAAACTTCGAGAAGAGGCATAGCAAGGGAAAACCGTGGGCTTTGTGATTCACGAAGACGGATCCTTGAGATTTGAAGGACGCCTTTGCGTGCCCAATGACGAGACACTAAAGCGGAAAATCATGGAGGAAGCACATCAAACCCCTTACTCTGTCCACCCGGGGGGAAACAAGATGTATCAAGATCTACGTCAATATTTCTGGTGGGAGAATATGAAGAGGGAAGTCGCGGAATTTGTAGCAAAGTGCATTACTTGCCAAAGAGAAAAGATCGAACACCAAAGACCAGGAGGTTTACTACAACCGTTGGAGATTCCCACGTGGAAGTGGGAGTCGATCTCGATGGATTTCATAGTAAGACTTCCAACGACAACGAAAGGAATGAACTCGATTTGGGTGATAGTCGATAGACTAACGAAGTCTACGCATTTTCTACCAATCAAGATGACATGGGGAGTAGATCGCTTCGCAGAAGAGTACGTTCGTGAAATCGTCAGATTACATGGAGCCCCTGAGTCCATTGTTTCTGACAGAGACACTAGGTTCCAGGCACAATTCTGGAAAAAGATACAAGAAGCATTCGGCACCAAGCTGAATTTGAGTACGGCATTCCATCCAGCATCAAACAGGCAGACAGAGCACACCATTCAGACATTGGAGGACATGTTGCGGTCATGCACTCTGGATTTTCCAGGATCGTGAGATCGACATTTACCACTGGCCGAATTCACGTATAATAACAGCTTCCACGCTAGCATCGGCATGGCACCATACGAAGCTTTGTATGGAAGGAAATGTAGGATGCCATTGTATTGAACCGACCTCTTCGCAATACACAATGTATTTCACGTATCGCAGCTGAGAAAGTATGTCTCTGACCCAAGTCATGTCATCCAACACGAGTCGATTATTTTGGAGGAGAACTTGACGTACGAAGAACAACCTCAGCAAATTTTGGATTGACGTGAAAAAATCCTCAAGAACCGAACCATCTCCTTGGTGAAAGTTCTCTGGGCAAATCATCTGACCTCGGAGACGACATGGGAGGAAGAGGAAACAATGCGAAAACGCTATCCGTATCTATTTTCTGATCAGTTCATTCTCGCTCCTACTTAACTAATGTTGTTTTGTTTCGGGGACGAAAGATTCTAAGAATTGAGGGTGGCGTAATATCCCGAAATTTTGATATTAAATTATCCAATATATCAATAAATAAACGGATAAAAAAAAAATTCAATGTTACATTTAAGACTGAGATATTGAGCTTAGATCTCTTTGTCTTCATGTGAAGAAGTATTCCCACGCATGACAATAGAGTCACCTCACAGTTCAATATCATGAGCATTGAAGATTGGACTTAGATCTTGTCTCTATTTTATTATTATTCTATGCAGTATAAATAGCAGTGAACATCCACGAACCCTTTTAGAACTCAACATTTCCTCCCTTCCCCATAAAACACAGTAAAATACGTCTGTTTCCTCTGCTGGTTATAGTACTTGTGTTTCTGGCATTTTGTAGTGCGGTGAGCAGTATGATTGCTCCCTTCGTCGTATCGCCCGAGGAGTTAGAGTTCCTACCATAATATGTCATGATACCAACTATACTGGTTTTAGGACCTGTATGCCTGATCCTGTACTGTGGTAATTAGATATACGGGTATAGTATTTATGTTGGTAATTCTAGTAAAACTTTATTCCAAAGCGAAACCAGGAAGGAGTCCTACTTGATAGACGAAATAAGTTCTACTACAAATTCTCAATGATTTGTATTTTGATATGGTACCACGGTGTTCAGGAATGGTTTGAAATATAAAGTTTCAATAAGTCCGCATTTTCTTTCTTTACAGGAGGTCCCTCCTACCTCATCTTTGCTTACATTTGGTTTCGAGGACGAAACCTTCTAACAGTTGAGGGTAATGTAATATCCCGAAATTTTGATATTAAATATATTATAAAATATAACGCTATTTAAACATATGAATAATGGAACGAATACATAACGTTAAATATATCGTTATAACGCGTAATGTATATCTTAACAAACGTACGTATTAAACGTAACGTACTTGCGATGGTATAACGTAACGTTATAATGTTACAATATACGTATTTTTGCTAATAAAATGCGGTCCGGGAAACATTCGAAATTCACAACAAAACAAATGTCATCAAATAAAAGATAATTTTGCCTAATTGCAGGCATATTTTTCGATACGATAATAGAACGAAATATTGATGAAAATAGACTGACAAAAACAAAACGTGGGAGCGAATTCGTAAGACTCAACTCCCTCCTTTTCCCTCCTACCAAATCCCTTCCCTGCACCAATTCACGCCCGACACAACCCACACCTCGCCGCCCACCTTCAATCACGCTCTATCACCTCTTCCTGCGCATCACAATCCTTCACTCCTCACTGCAAACACACACAACCTCAAACATTCCTCTCTTTCCCTGGCGTCTTCACCATTAACACACCGCCATCAAACCCTTGCCATCATCCGAGCACTATCATCATCAAGCAGCAACAGGGAATGCAAGGGCGAACGGTGACGTTTTCAGGGTGATTGCAGCAGCGGTGACGAGCAAGAAGAAGGAGGACGAAGTCCACGGCGAGAAAAACGAGCATTTAAGAAATGGTGCGTGTTTGAGACCTTGTTTGTGCTGTAATATGATCATTTTAGTCATGTTTCGTGTGTTTTCGGATGAAGAAATGGTGAAATGCGAAACTGTTCGACGAAATGCCAACGTTCCTATCAAACCAGCACTGTCGCGCCTACGACAGCATGGTCGCGCCAGCGACTCTGGTCTCTCCCGCGCCTGACCCAGGTCGTGGCAACGACGGGGCTCTATCTTGAGAACAGAATGCCCTGACGCGTCAAACATCAATTTTTTTTTTTTTATGCTGGGCGCTGCCCTCGCACTCCCGCTAGGGGGCACTGCACATTCATCGTGAAGAATTAATCTAAATGCATGTATGTGATACATGAATCTTGCGTATAGAAATGGACATTTATTAAACACGTATGAACAATGCTAGGTGAAAAATCATCATAACACGAACCTAATAAAGCATTTAAATGAATCTGGGATTTACTATGTGGAACATACGAATAAACGGAATGCAAACCAACGATGAACATTGTGCATGGTTTATGAACTATCAAGTCTTCTGCCATGTTTTCTTGAAAGTGTTTTGGAGATTGAGCTCGGCACTGCCATCATCTCCCTTTGCTCAAACTATCATGAGGAAGGTCGAACGTGATGTCCCTTCTTGAAAATCTTTATCGAATGTCAAGTGAAAGTCATGAAGACTAAACTCTAGCCAATCTTCCTGAGTCATTGTCACGGGTGAACTGAAGTAGCTAGGGAGTGTAGGGCAGCCTCCATCCTCTTAGCATGGATACAACGGCTTCAAATGCCGGACGTGGCGCGGCCACCGGTTACTCTCTGCAGGAAGGCCTAAATCTATCCCAACGAGGAGCGAATAGAGCCCGTTGGAAGCGCACTTTATCCACTAAAGTGTAAGGCGGCGTACATTCTCGGCACGCATACATCGAATCAACGGATTCTTGTAGCCCGATTGACGATTGACAAGTCTTGAATTCAGTGTCTATCTTTTGAAAACTCTCGAGTCATGGGCCCATGCCAATAAAAACAAAGCATAAGAAACGTGAAATCATACAAATACTTTTACGTAGTATGGCATACCTATTTTCCTAAAAAGTATAAATGTTATACTGGTACTCATCGATTCGCCATAGTCGGTGGAGTACCCTACAAATGTGAGGCATATGCTCTAGATTACTGAGTTTCATGCTCACTGGTTATGTATTCTGTTTGCAGATGAGATACCAGACGACCAGTGAGGACGTTAGCCGCCTTATGTATTTCGGAAAATAATATGATGAAACCTGTAGACATTTTGGATATGTAATAAATGCCAAGTATTAATCATGTCGTCAAACTATGTAACTAAATAGTTTCCGTACTTATGATGTAACATGACTTATAATAGCTGAGCAGGTTGAATTGAAGTATCACAGGTATTTTCCTTGACTCTCGGTACCTCTAGACCCGTTTGGTTTAGTTAGCCTTGTCATTAACCGGGTTCGTGAGGGCATAATGCCACGTGTCCTAGCAGAAGAGCTCGGGGCGTTACAATTTTTGAGAAAAGGTATGATATTCATATCCTTGATAAAGTCTGCACGATAACCAATAGCCGAAGGGGATTAATCGCGAAGGAAAATATGACCTCGAATCGTCAGTTTCAGTTGAAGATTACTTGTGGTAACTAGTATTTCATGTTACACTTCTGTGGGGATGCATGACAATTGGTTATGGCACCTGCGTTTTGGACATTTGAACTTTAAAAGTTTGAAGGTTTGTTACAGAAGAGAATGGTTGGTGGTTTACCTTCCATTGAGACTCCTAACCGAGTCTGTAAAATTTGTGTGCTGGGAAAGAAGCACAGACTTCCCATCTATGCTGAAAAATCATGGACAGCGAAGCAGCCATTGGAGCTTATTCATTCAGATCTATGTTTGATGGAAGTCCCATCTCATGGAGGTTGTAGGTATTTCATAACTTTCATTGACGTTTTCAGTTGAAAGGCATGGGTTTATTTTCTAAAGGAGAAATCTGAAGCTTATGATGTGTTGAAGAAATACAAGTGCTATATTTAAAAGTAAAGCGGCTTTATGATTAAAATTCTAAGAAGTGATCGAGTATCTAGTTTATGACGGCTTACTCGAAGAGTATGGCGTTGAGCATCAGTTAACTGCTCGATATACACCTCAGCAGAACGGAGTCGTAGAGAGGAAGAATAGAACCATCATGGATATGGTTCAATGGATGCTGAAGTTGAAGAATTTGCCTAAGGATTTTTAGGTAGAAGTTGTTTATGTGTTGAACAAATGCCTTACAAGAAGTGTTGCTTGCAGAACCCTTGAAGAGTGTTGGAGTAATTGAAGGCCCTTAGTTTGACACCTTAAGGTGTTTGGCTATATTGCTTACTCTCACATGTCGAATTCGTTGGGAAGAAAGCTTGCTGATAAGAGTGAGAAATGCATCTTCATTGGTAATAATGAAGATTCCAAGACGTACAGGTTGCATAATCCAAAGACAGGGAAGGTTATTAGCTGTGATGTCACTTTCCATGAGCATGGAGTTTGGGATTGGATCCTGAAATCAAATCAGACTACAGAAGTTATGTTGCTTTCTACAGAACATGTTGAGCGTTCTGAACCCAGATCACCATCTTCTGCAACTGGAGGTTTTGGTAGTCTGCAATGTGAACATCGACTACCAACACGATTGATGGATTGTGTGGTAACACCAGACAATGTTCCATCATATGAAGAACTGGTTAATTTTGCTTTATTTATAGACTATCATCATGTAACTTATGAAGATGCATGTGTTGATGATCAGTGGATAGAAGTCATGGATACAGAGATTCGTTATATGGAGAAGAATGATACGTGGGAGCTCACTAATCTTCTAAGAGATTAGAAAGCGATTGGGGTCAAATGGATTTACAAGTCAAAATACAAGTCAAACGGAGAGGTGGATCGCTTCAAGGCAAGATTAGTCGTGAAAGGGTATAGGAAAAGACTAGGTATTGATTATCTTGAGGTGTTTGCTCCTGTTGCAAGGCTTGATACGGTGTGTTTGATTGTATCTCTTGCTGCTCCAAATGAATGGAAGATTTATCAAATGGATGTTAAGTCCACTTTCTTAAATGGAGTTCTCGAGAAGGATGTATATGTTGAGTAACCACCCGGGTATGTGAGACGTGGTATGAAAGATAAGATGTAAAAGCTGAAATGAGCTTTGTATGGGTTGAAACAGGCCCCGAGAGATTGGTACACTCGCATTGATTCTTACTTCATCGCTCATAGATTTCAGAGAAGTCCCTATGAGCATGCTTTATATGTCAAGTCTTCAGAATGTGGTGTTCCCATTGTCTCTTTATATGTTGATGATTTGATATTTGTTGGGAGTGATCCAAAGTTGATTGCAGAATTCAGGAAGGATATGATCAGAGAATTTGAGATGACTGATTGCATATTTATGAATTGAAGTCTGTCAAGGAGATCGAGGAATTTTCATCTCACAGAGGAAGTATGCAGCTGATATTTTGAAGAGGTTTAAGATGGAATCTTCTAAGCCTACCTTAACTCCAATCGAAGAGAGGTTGAAGTTAGTCAAAGATGGACATGGAGATTTGGTGGATCCGACCTACTTTAAGCTATAGTATTTCAAATGAGCTTCCACCATGGTACAATAGAAGAGCGCTGAACAAGAACCTCGTCCCAGACTTCGCAGAATACAATCCAGAAGGGGAGCCCATCCACACATAGCCTAGGCAAATATGATTAATGAAACTGGAGAAGCAATCCTTGACAATCAACAAAGTCATACAAACCAGTGGGATATTTGATCTAGGTTGGTAAACCCAGATACTAGTACTGTTAAGAAAAAAAGAGTTAAGCCATTTAACCCAAAGTCTCTCCTTGTGCTTCTCTACAGCCCAAACCTACTTAAACAACAAGACAAGATTCTTAGCCTTCATATTTTTGATACCAAGTCCTCCCTTACTGTAATACCTGAGAATTTTGAGAATTTAAAAATGAATATATAACATACATACAGTACGTATGTAAATAAAGTGCGAATAAAAGACGTTACACATAACGTTACGAATTAAAATATAATCGCGCATAAAGATTATAGATTTAATCCAATAAAATATTTGATTACTAAATCAAATATAACGATGCAATATTTGGGATGATTGGTTGAACCCGCCAATAAATATTACGAACGAATAACGTTACAACATTATAAAGTTATAAACGTTGTGCGTAAGGGCTAGCGGTTTTAATCCTATAAATAATGGATTATGGCCCGGGAGGTGATACTTTCGTTTATGGGATAAATCTATCGATGCAAATAAATTATCGATGAATTAATATTACGAATTTTGGGTAAATAATGGACTGAGCGAGACATAACGTGGGACGGAACGGGGTATTTCCCCACACACTCACCTAATTTCTCCACTCCTCCACTCTCTCCCACCCACTCCCACCATCACTGCCTGCCACTATCACCACCTCCTGCCACTTCCATCACCTCCTCACATCACCACCAGATCACAACCAGCTACCACCTATGCCATCATCTTCAACATCAATCTCTGGTCAACGCACTCATCATCATCGTCTTCATCACCTCATCACCATTTCATCACTGTCATCATCTTCATCATCACCACAACGCCGACACGATGGCAGTGGCAGCCTAAGGAGAAGATCAACAACAACAGCGATGGCAGTGGCAGGAAGAGCAGCAGCAACAATGACCTGAAGGAAATCAAACACGAATCGAGATAACCTCACTCGTCCGAGACATCTCTTTTGTTCGTTCACACGATTCAAACACGTTCGTGCGTGTTTGAGACATGTTTATGTTTGATGATAATTGAAAGGTCCGTGGCGTCGGACGTGAGTTTTCTGCAGGTTCTGGGCTGCAGACCGTCACGCCCGCGACTATCCTGGGTCGCGCCTGCGATGGGAGAAAAACCTGAATTTTGGCCTGGCAGACGCGTCGCGCCCGCGACGGCCTTTTGACCAAGAAATCATCAATTTCGTGCATCGAATCTTAAACCTGAATGCGTATTTGAGATGTATAAACCATACGCATAGAAATATAGCATTTGACGTGCATATATGATCATGTTTGATACGTGATGGGGTATTTGAGGTTAAAATGAAATAAAATACACACTAATATATTATATATGCCCTCTCGGAAAATAAATGTAAACAACCTCTAAACGATAAATAAAAAGGAAACGAGGGATGTAGGGCATAGTCACACTATCTGTGTGAACTAATAAAAAGCGAACGAATAAGAAATATCGCATTCCTGAACTGATAACATCGACATTGACGTTCCTTTTTGGATCCGTTGGATTGTTGGTCGTTTTTCCTGGAATTATTGAGAAGTTCGAACATGGTGTCCTTTCTTTGATCCATTACGGTCATTGGTTGTTTCTTTTAATAAGCCTTGGTGGCTTGGGTTGAGTCATTGCACTTCTGTATTATCCTCTGAGTCATCGTCACGGGTAAGAACTTACTAGGGAACGACCCGGTCCGTGACAAGGTTAAACAAACCGAATGGGTTTTAGGGGTACAGAAGTCAAGAAACTATAAACAGTAACCGAATTCATAGTTTACAGTCCCAATTACCTGTTAGTTACAACATTAAAGCGAAAACTATGCAGATCGTTTATTACATTTCAACGATATAGACATCTGATCTGTCATAATATCCAAAGTACATGGATTCATCTATATACAAGCAAGCTCTCTCTAAGA
>JAOVYX010005211.1:0-68473 GCA_035668315.1 Drosera spatulata
CGATAGGACGATCTGTGCATGTACTTTGGAGAATGACAAGCAATAACTAAGGCATGGATACAGAATATTAGCTCCTGCTTAGTGTTACCATGTCAAGACTAACAGATGGAATTAAACAGCATTTCGAAATGCAATGTTTTGCCAGATTAATGAAATGTATGGAACTTATAGGACTATTAGGCAAAAAGGAGAATCCGAGTGACAGAAACCTGAAGCAATAAGCAGATAAGGGAAAGTATTCCTCGACACCACTGATCGAAAAGAAAGCTGAAGTATCTTTGTGGACGTGTGTGATCAAGGGATGAATAGGCCTCCAGAAACTCGGCCTCATATGCGAGTGTGATGTAACTAATTCGACGATGCCAATTGAAGAGGGCGACGTGTAACACTATATAAAAACTTGTGATACGTTTAAAACCAATGGAAGAAGTATTGCTGGTTTTCTAAATTTGTGATATGTTTCATTCCTCGATCACACCATTTCAATCCAATGAAGACAATATCAGAAATCAAAATTTGCGAAAGAAAACAAAGAATTCAGATTATAAGCAGAGGAATAAGATGCTTACAAATGAAGCCGGAACAGCTTCCTCAGGAGGCTGCGGCACCACAACATCATTGGACGACAACATGATATATAATTACGTCCCTTCGATCACTTTCAACGAAGACCGAACCAACAATATGATCGCAATGCCTCAATGCAACAGTCTCTCTGCTGCTCGAACCTGTGAAACGATGACGACAAGGAGTGGAGAGATCGAGCGCTTTGCCAAAGTCTCTTTCGAAAAAAGAGAAGATTAAACGAGAGGAAGATGATGATCGATGATGATTGACGATGGGGAATGAGCTGGTTTTGATTTGTGTATATATATAGGTAACAGGGTGTCCGTACAAAGGCGGTTTGAGCTGTGAAATTGCGGAGACAAGTTCCGTGGGACCCGCGCAGCCTCTCCATCATTTTTGCATTCTCTTTATCTTCCCCAAACAAGTAGAGTGGTACGGACATTTTCGGGTACTTTGCTTTTTGGAGATTTTTCCTTTTTAGGTGGGCGGGAACCTACGGGTGAGTCCTCCAAGCTTAGCCAAGTATCTATCCATTCATGGATTCAAATCCGGATTGTTCATCGAACCAAGGGATACATCATCGGTTCAATTGTGATCGAATCCTTATCAAATCATGACACGATAATTACATAATAAATATATATTAGTTTTTATGATTAAATATTATGATATGGAATAAATATAACATCAATTTATGATGCAATAAAACAAGTTAATCATTGAGCAATCTACTCAAAATAAGATACAAAATTCTATCAATATAATTATCACCAAGATTATAATAGCATTTAGTCAACTAGATCTTTTTTTTCTGTTTTTTTTTTTTTTTTTGTTGAAAGGTAACTAGATGATTTTTTGATCCTTTAACTTATAAAGAGCTCATCATGGCCCTGTTGTTCCGCTAGAGAGAAGAACCTAACGAAAAACAAAATCTTTTTATTTTTTATTTCACTATGTTCAATAGCCACTGACTTTCAGGCTTACTGGCACCAAAATCCATAAATAATAGCGAGGGGCATCCCGAAAACGTAAGGGTGAAAATATGGTTTTCAAATTAAGTTCCGAATTAGTGGATGCTTTCAAAGGGCGTTTAGATTGGGTCCATTTATAATGTTTGAGCCCAAATAATGAAAATCCTAAGGCTGCGTTTGCATTGAAAGAATGATTTTTCAATAAAATAAAATAAGTTATTATACGGAAATGAAGATAGGAATGAAATATATAATTTCTTTTCTGATGTCTGTTTGATTACCAATATCAATCATTCAAGGAATGAAAAAAATATAAATAAATTACCAAAAATATCCCTAATACAATAACCCCACACGTTGTTCATCTTTTTCCTCTTCGCCCACCTATGAGCAAAACCTCGCCACCAAAGAAGACGAACACCATGAGACCCCAGTGAAAACGAGGGCAGGGACGAGCACTGATTCCCGTAACCAGCGACAAGCACCAATTGCTGCCGACGAGTACAAAAGGATGGCAGCGAGCACCGAAGGACGATGTATGAACACCAGGGACGTTGAACGAGCACCAGGAACATCCGTAAGATGACGACGGCGTTGATTATGCCTTTGAAAAGGAGACGATGAGAGGGACAGATCTGATATTTGATTCGTTTTCAGGCTGAATCGTCTATTCCTGCTATGGAGCTGGTGAATCAAAACTAGATTTTTGGGTGGAATGTGATGCCGGGCATAATACGTGATTCTGATTCCATTGTGCAACCAAACATTATTTTGACAATTCTTTCGGAATGGAGCACTCAATTCCTGCCTCCATTGCTTCAAAGCAAACACTACCTAAAAGCTCATCTTCCTCATGGCAATCCCAGAACGCCGCTACTCATCACCATTACAAACATGAAACAATAATTTATCGATTTTTGAACCATCCTAATCCCTCTATCGTTGCCACCCGCAACCACCCTAATCCCTATATCGTCGCCGCATCCCGATCCAAAGTCATTCGCGTTGGATGGCCGGATTTTCACTTGGTGTTTGAACCGTTCCAAATCGTGAAACTCGTTCCGGGTTATCTATGATATCCGAAATTTTGATATTAAATATATTTCAAATATTAAATAAATATAACGTTATTTAAACATACAAATAAAAATGACGAACACGTAACGAATACGTAACGTTAAACATAACGTTATAACGATCTAACGTATATGTTTAAATAAACGTACATACGTATAACGTTGTAATAAACGCGTTTGGGCTAATAAAATACGGTCTTGAAAACATTCGAAATTTAAAACAAAACAAATGTCACTAAATTAGAAATAATTTTGTTTATTTGGACATATTTTTGCTGATTATACTGGAGTTTACGATACTCGAAGATCAATTATTGGTTATATGTGCAACCTTGGATTAGGGATTATCACTTGGTGTAGCAAAAGACAACCTACAGTGTCTTTGTCAAGTACAAAGATAGAATATCGTGCAGCAGTTGTGGCAGCTCAGGAATACACATGGTTGATGCAACTGATGGAGGATCTTCATCAACCTATCGATTACATAATTAAGCTCTACTGTGATAATCAATCAGTAATATAGATGACAGAGAATCCGATATTTCATGCTCAAACTAAGCATGTGGACGTTCACTATCATTTTGTTCGGGAAAAGGTACAACAACGGAAGATCGAGTTGAAGTATGTTAATACCAATGATCAAGTTGCAGATTTTCACCAAAGGACTTAGTGGGACTAAATTCACAGAGTTCATGAAACAGCTTGACATAACGACATGTTCAACAATGAAGGAGAGAGTAATCGTTGAGGGAAAGTGTTGAACCGTCCAACTCTCTTCCTCTCTTCTTCTTCTACTCTATTATTATTCCATCGTCCCACATGATGCAAAGGTTTTACATGTGTTAGCACAATTTTTTTGAAGAAGTTGCTCTATTCTTATTAGCTTGATCCATGTATAAAAGGAGAGTTTTATTGCTTTGATAAAACACAACAACACAACAAAACAAGAGCAAGAAACAAAGAGGTGCAAAATATCTTAAGTGTTACGTAATATTTTAAGAGTGTTTCAAAAATAAATTAGTGTGTTGTAATTTGTGAATGCTAAATATATTTACAGTGTGTTAGTTTTATAAAATATACGAGTTTATAAATATTTTATTTTTATTAAAAATTATATTTCTTCATATATTTTGATTCATATTATCCAATTTTCCAACAATATAATTGTTCAAAATTCCTTTTCACATTCATCGATTGATTCAGAATAATTATTAACAAATGACTGTCGATAATATTTAGAGCGCGGAGGTTATGGGCAGCCGAGAGCACCGCATGCTGGTGGTCTAGTGGTCGCCGCTGGACATTATTCTCAGGCGCGTGTGGTCACTATCAGTATCATCAGATAGAGAGAGAAAAATGAAAGCAGTGTATCGAATGAAAGAGTTGAACTATTGTTAATTGCCCATATCACTACGTTTTCCTCTGTCAACACGCATTTCCTGTTATACTACTAGTCAGGAATTCTCGTCCAAGATGGACGGGATGAACATGAGATATGCACAATCTTATTTTATCCACATCATGTATAACATGTTTTAGATGCAATTTTTCATTATTACGTCTCTATTATTACAAAAACTAATCCACAAATCAAACTTAAGACCACTTATAAAGAAGTCATTGTAAAAATATGGAGTTTATGAATTACGATAAAACTTCATATCAGGATTCAGGTAGTAAGACATGAAACATACATTGGATCCAACAACTTTAAGAAATAACCACTTGAAATATCCGATTTCTTTGTTTTTAAGTACCATCATATTTTCGAAGTGTACATCAGTCAATCCGATCAACTTAGAATCCATTCCGAGAGTGAAGAGGCGGGGCGGCAAGGGGCAAAAAATGTTACGTCCCTTGAACATAGTCAAGTCATGATCCATTAAGAACAGAAGATGATAAGAGATAGGGGGCTGCCTGCAAGTCTGCAAGCTGCAAAGGAGACAAACGAAATGAATCACCGATGCATCAGAGTCGTGAAACAAAATGTCAAAGGCTGAAGGCGGGCTTGATGACAGGCATGAAAGCATCTGATCGACGATTGGTCGAAGATGGCATGCTGCCCAGATCATCCAATCACGTATCGAAGCGACCAAGATGCAATCGTCGTCGTGATCCGATTGTTGCATTAGATCTTCTGTGTTCTGTCTGCTTCCTCATTTATTCATTCAGCTGATCATCATCTGTTTTCTGGTTTGCAACACTTATTTTTCTCACAGTAGAACGACCAAGATATCAGCGGTGGGCAACAGAAACAGTCGTCAACCAACGATCCTGTTCGTCTAGGACTAAACTGTTTCTTGGCTAGTTCGAACTAGGTTACATGTGGAGATATTTTACCATTCAACTTTATTCCGCGGTTGGATGATTTTGATACCGGCATTATATGACAAGGAGGGTGTTTTACTCACACGACGAATAACTGATATATACTCCAACAATGAAAACCATCCAGGTGCATTTTACCCTTTTTACAGATAACAAGGGAGTTATTACCTGAAATATGCATGACCGATATGCACCACCAAGACCTGGTGCATTAAGCTTCAACTTATGACACACACACAGTATATGAATAGTTTGATCTAACTGGTATGTAAACCTTACTCGTTACGGTAGCGAGGAGATAAAAAACTTACGAGCGGCATATAAACCCCCTATGTTGGCCCATTATTTATAACAGCAGCCACACAACAAAAACTCAGCATCAGCAGCTTCCACACTTGGGCAAAAAACAGGCACCTGCCCTTGCCCTATACTCTTGTCTTGTACTTGAGGCTCTCTCAGCTCATCATCATTTTGTCATTCTAACAAAACAAAGACCCAAAATGAAGGGCGGATCATCCAACTCTAACTGCAAGAAGCATCATCATCATCAGCCGCAGCAGCACCAAAGCAGCACGACGGAGGCCAATTGTAATGAGTCGATGACCGAATATAATCCCGAGAAACAGGCACCATCATCCCAACTTTCAAGTGCCTATATTCGCACCCTTGTTAAGCACCGCACCACCACCAGCACTGACGCCACCGCCACCACGACTCCATCAAGAAACAAAGGCAAGGGTAATAACAATAGCAACGGCAATAACATGGGGTGCATGGCCGAGCAAGGAGGAGATGGCGCCAGTCACACGCCTCAGGCCACTCGCAAGAAGCAGGTCAGGAGGCGGCTCCATACAAGCAGGCCCTATCAAGAGAGACTGCTCAACATGGCAGAGGCCAGGAAGGAGATCGTCGCCGCCCTCAAGTTCCATCGTGCATCAATGAAACAACAGCAGCAACAGCAACAACAACACCATCATTCGCCTCCTGCACTGCCAGGAGACATGATTGGCATCAGCTCACCTATGGATCAACAGGATGATCCGGATCATCGGTATCTCATGTCCATGAACAACAACTATTCCTCTTTTCCATCATATCATGATAGTAATACTCACATCAACGACTTCAATAAGTGGTCGTATGATTCGCCACAATATGGATACCAATGCCCTTGGCAGTCATCGCCGTTGCCTAGCCAGTCATTGGGTCTCAACCTCAGTCTCAACTATCAAGATTTTAGCAACTTGGATCCCAATTTCATCAACCTATTGCAACACAAAGAACTCATCCCATCCACATCCACATCGCCGTCGCCCTCGTCCCCATCATCATCTTCTCCTCCTCCTCCTCCTCTTTCTTACATTACTGGGAACATCAACGCCGGAGGCATTGCCACAGATGGAGACGCAGAGAGCCATGGCAGCGGACTGTATCTGCATCAGGCATTGTATGAAGAGGAGATGGCTGTGATCAGGTCAGTGGGAGAACAACATCAAATGGAGTGGAATGATACCTTGAATTTAGTCACCTCAGCATGGTGGTGCAACTACCTGAGTAAAATGGACTTGGAGATGGGATCTCAAGGGAATGAAGACCCTAATCATAGTTTTCCATCTGAATACCTGAGCTCCGATGACTTCTCACATGGCGCCGCCCCGCCTTGGTAAGAATCCAGCTTCCCCTCATCGAAAGTAATTCAGAGGTGAGATTGATCTTGCTTCATCTTCATTTCCTGCATCTATCACCAGTCTAAAAATTTAAGCGTAGATATGTACCAAAGATGGTCAGAATCCGATTAGAAACTTGATAGCAGCAGCTTAGTAAAATCCAATTCAGATTCTACCTTGACACTACAAGAATCAGGTAAAAATATCAGGATTAACACAGAAGTTACCAGCATTAATGCAATAAATCCGATCTGCGGATAATCAAAGTCAAGGGTAAATATTAACAGAGAGTAGTTGAGGCATTATGTGAGGACCAAGTATGAGCTGAGAATGTCAGCAGTACAGCAGTATGTTTCCTTTATAGGATTCCATGGCCTAGTAAAACAAAACCAGAATGATGCGGACAACGTGGGATCTGATGAAGCATTTCTGCCTGAGACTCTGCTTGCTCAGTCAGGCTATATCTGTTGTATACACAGTAGTAATATGGGCATAGACAAATAGACAATCAGGGATTGAGGCAGAGAAAAGGGCCACTGATAATACATACTAGTATCAAAGAGGTAGGATTTGGCCTATTATTTTAAAGTTGCATGCCCTTAGCCTATACTCGTCTTCCTTCTTCTCGCCTAATATGCAGACTACGTCAAAATCAAAACCAGCAACAACCTCGCCCAACACGGGCGATGGGCGTCGCCTATGGTTGTTCAGGATATCGCCTGTCATCAGTATAGAAATAATCCTCACAAGAAGTAAGTCACAACCAGGATAATACGTTACTGTATGACAAAACTTTCCTGATTATAGCTATGGCTTACCTTCATCAAACTATATTTGGCTTCCAAGTTTTCAGTTGCAAAATTGCATTGAACTTGGTTTATATGTCTACACTTTTCCAATACATATTTGTCTCAATCGAATATATTTTTCTGTTTTTTGTTCATAGCTTCATAATTCTTCAAAATTTTGCAGGAAGAACTAGCTGGGACACTTCTGGATTCGACTTGATTGCTTCAAATAAGAAACATGCCTTAATCTTCTACTTGTGTGTGTTATAAGGGATTCATTCAAGGATCCATTTTTATACTGATTAAGACAAAGAGTGTCAAGCTGTATTGTGTAATATAAACAAAGTGAATTTACGGATCAACCATAAGCTCCTAAGAATCCTCAATCATATAGTCGAATTAATCACATTCTGTTCCCAAGAAGAGCTTCAAAAATACAAGCAGCTGTTTACTTGTCAAAGAGATGCATCGACAGTATAACATATTCCAGTAGCAGTAATAACAATTTCATAATATCTAACCAGAATGACAGAAAGATAATATTATTAAAAAAATATCCCAATCATGTCAATATTTCACAAATACTAGGAACAAGGAAAGAAGAAGGAGCCTCAAAGCTTTTGTTCCACTTAAATATAATAATAAGTGTTTGTATAACCAGCATATTATCATAAAGTGTATAAAACCAATTCTCTTCCTTCCTCAGTTCCTCAACCTTTTCACCTCAACCTAAAGCCTGGTGAACAAGGACACATCCATACATCCGTCATCTTACCTACTTAATCATTAAGAACATCGTCAATAGAAACTGTTTCCTGAAATTCCAATGAGATACCATTACCATGTCCTTTGGAATTTTATCTTCGACCTCAACTTAATCTTACTGTGATACATGTATACAGCACCATTAACAAACTCGGGTGAAAGGTTTGAGCGAGGAATAGGATGATAAGCTATCTTCCGTCTCCGTCATATTCAGGACCTCGCGAGTTTGATAAGGTCAATAAAAGCATTCAAACTTCAAAGAGCCATCCAAGAAGCTTATTCTATTCTTCAAGTGCCACAGTTGACTCTTGAACAACGCATTCTAGAAATCCTTTCAAAACCGTCTAAGCCGCAAAGAGCCTATCCTACTACTTACCAGCAACTGTCTTCCCCCTCTTTCCAATCCTAGACTAAACAACCAGCATGAAGTATCATCACCATTATGACTTTTTATCAACCATTTTCTGATGCTAATCTCACTCTCTATTCAATCTTCATCAACAATTACGATAACTTCATTTTTATCTAGAAAACTAGAACCTTTGTCATGCTTAATTTCCCACAAGCTATTGTAAAGAGAGCAAGTACACATCTCGAGAGATATACTTTTTTTATACTTCAATATACTTGATAAAGCGTATTAAAATTTGGGGCATGTCATGAATGAAGATATTGTAGATAAGAAAAAGAAAAACATATTGACCAAAATTTAATTTCCTTTTAAAAAATTAACCGTACCCATGTACACGTACTTATTTGTTATTGCTGAAAGGACATGATATGCCGCATCTGATCCCTTCATACCCTTATGTTCTTCTTCAGCCCATACTGCTACTCAGAAGTCTGTTCTTCTATCAATTCTTTAACTTCTGTTCCTGCAATAAAATCAAGATAATAATTCACATAAATTTGAAACACTTTCCCATTGTTTCAAACAATTAAGCAAACATGGTAACCAAACTGTCTCGTGGTATTATGTTATATCAGTTCAAATCCTATTGCGATAGAAGGTTTCCAAAATTTGGTTTGATATGAACAGAGTATGCATGATATCGGGTAAAGGATCTAAGGCTCGGATGCCCTTTATCTTGGTATGCTTCCTAAGAGAATCAGAACACGTTGCGACTCATCACAATTCCACACATCTTTTCCATAGTAATGTTCATCCATGAAAACAATTTCCACCTAGCTATACAAAATAAACTTCAACCCACGTTTCGTTCCAAAGAAATTAATTCTTCACCGAACTGCGCCATATTTCCCTATAAACTCTTCTTCAATCTTGACCGTCATCAGAAGAGTTATTCCATTGAAGAAAGCACACATTTCAATTACCAAGTCCTATCCACCCAATAAAAGCATGAAATATGGAATCCCATTTATGGAATCCCATTTTCATCAAGTCAAGGTACCAACAAAAGAACAACGTTCAGCCTAGCTTTGAATCCATTGCCTCACTTCTCCTCCTCTTTTAATTATAGAAAGTGACCTCTCAGAACAGTGATTCCTAACATAGTACCACCTTTAGAAAAGACCTCTTTCTCTAAAATTCTCACAATACCCAACTATCAATATCAGTCACACTCCTGCATTCAATCACTGAGAAAGACCCGATCCCACGGATACTAGATTTTGATCCTACAATGGTTCCAGGAAGAGGCATAGTGTTTGCTATGTAGTCAATAGTTGCGTCTATAACTCATCTAACATTGTGATATATATAAATGTTCCTCTAAGGTGCTTGTTCTGCATGGACATGTATGTGCAGAAAGCACATAGCTACAGAAATAGTCAAATGGTAAGAATCTAGGGTCTTCGTCTCTTCTATCTTGATCTCTGCTAACAGCTTTGCCTTCCATCCTCTATGTCTAGAGCACGTCAAGCAATTCTCAATCCTGCTGCAAGCGGGTATATATAGTCTCCCAAATGACTCGCCGTCAGAAGAATGTCGTGATTGAATTAATGGATCCTGAAAAACTACCATGTTTCGCCTACAATGGGAATATCATTAATCATACTAGGTTTCTGATCTTCAGCTATCATTTGCAAATATTTTGATCCATCCAAAATGTTCTTCATACAAGACAGCACAGATATTAACTCATAGCCTAAATGGGACCAAAATCTTGAAACATGGTAAAACTGGTGAAGCTTACATGCAAGTTTCGAAAGGAAAAAGATTCGTAGCAGAAGCAATATCGTTTAAATCTTCAAAATATAGAAGTACAATATAATGCTCAAAGGAATGCAGGATAAAGGTACCGATAATATGAACTATTTTTCACCTTAGCTACCCAGCTTCTGTTGCTTCCTCAGCAAATCAAAAACCTCAATAGATACAACCATAAATCACACAGCTAGTATGATCAGAATGTATAAATCAAGCAGCCCAGAAGCATCAAGATTTCTCCCAATCGCTAAAGCAAGAGCTTTAGAGGTATGCCGCCCCTAATTGTCCGAATTGCGCAAACCCCATAATCCCATCACAATTGCACCAACACTTGTTACTAACTTCCCCTGCATAAAATGTTGAGAAATCGTCTTTCTGATAGTTTGGTAGTACATTGATTTTTCATGAAGCTATGTAATTCTGTGATCATACCTAAGAAAGACCCCAATCATACTCAAGGATCTCGAGAGAGTGCAACTCCCCCTCTGAGTAACATGCATATGTCAACATGACTCATCATTTAACCCAAGAGTCCGCAATGAGATATGGATTGTCCAGGACTACATATGCGGATTATCTGTTTCTTTATCCAACACATATTCTCAACAATATAAAATCGAATGTCGATAGCATCCTTCTAACACATAAACTAGTAACACCTAAAGGTCAAAGTTAACAAAAAGTGAATGATTAACCATTCTTCCTATGGACCGGTAATCAGACTAGCGGACATTGAAACTTCAACGGAACAACAGTATACGCACAATTGAAAACCCATCGTTAGAGCACGCAAAAGTCAAAACCCTGAAAAAGTAATCCAATCATCTAATCCAACAAAATCGTAGCATAAGCAGAGATCCATCAAGCCACGAACATCAAAGAGCAAAAAATCGAAATCGTTTCACGTACATCAAAAGCACGGAGTCGTTGGAGCGGAGCCGCATCGACGAAGAGAGGCGCGGCGGCGAGGGACTGAAGAAAGGGAGCGCCGTCGACGGCGGTTCAGGGACCGGTTCGAGTCGGAGACGACTCGGCTCCGCGATCGAAGGGTGGTCGCAATGTTGGTTATGGTAACAGTGTGTGGATTGCATTGGGTTATGTCAAAATGTGTCTTATTGAAACGAAGTGATTAAGGTTTTAATTTGTATCGTGCGAATATCAAATCATTTTTATTAGATGACAAACAGCCTGTCTTATTATTCGATAATCGATTGCACACTATTCTTGAAAATAACAGTAACCCACACATCCCATCTCGGGCTCAAGAAACTTGAAGCGAAAATAATAGAACATCGTCACAATCTAACACTTTACAATTGCATGGCTGATTACACATCTACCAACCTGAAAAAGCAGAACAATTCTCCTCCTTCTCTCGAAGAAGATTAATCGTTTTTATACAATTAAATGAGATCATAAATTTTACGACATCGTAAAAACTTTCATATCTAATAATATTACACATTCAATCTACATTTCTTGCATCATCTTCTTGAACTCATCGAAACTTATATTCCCATCCCCATCAGAATCATACTTCTGGATCGTCCTCCAACACCCCGCCCTCGTGCACGACTTATCGGTCTTCGACAACACCTGAAACAACTTGTCAGTCGAGATCACTCCGTTCCCATTCTCATCATACCGTTTAAACTGTTGAGAAATTTGAGAGAAAATTTAGACTTGAAATATTATATCCAAGATATCTAATTTGAAATATGAAGATCGTTGTTTCCTGACTAATATATATTTTGTAAATAGGATATATTTCCTGGCCCGTGGTATGATATCCGAGGTAGTTGAGCGCAACTGTCATCTCGGGGAAGGAGATGAGGCTGTCGCCGTTGGCGTCGAAGCGGGCGAAGACTCCGCGGAGATGATCGTAACCGTCGGCCATGGATGGTAACCGGTTCTATCTAGCGCCGCGCTGCGGCAAGAGCAAGAGCAAAGGCAGAAGGTGAAGGATGAGAAGGAGGAGGTGGTGATGGTGAAGAAGCGGGAGGTGAAGGAGAAGAAGCAGGGGAGGGAATTGAGGGGGAAGCGAAAGGAGGCTGCGGTGGCGAAAGGGAAGAGTTTGAGGGGATTGGAGAAGCGGAGGGAGGGCGATGATCGTTATGATTTTGCCGCGATGATGCCAGTGCCTTCTGTTCCTTGTAGTTTGGATTCGGAAAGGGCGAATTCGTTGAATTTGACCAGTTTGTCGAATTTGGATCGGTTTCTGAAGTATACGACTCCGGTTGTCCCGGCACATTACTTCTCTAAGGTATAGAATAATGTGATTTCGGTAGGATTGAGAAAGTTCAAACCTAATGCATTGTGATATTCAATATTATACGGAGTATTGATATTAAGTTGGGTCTAAAATGCAAACATTGTGATTCGGTTGAAAGATTGTGTTTTTTACTTGTTTGAGATAGGTAATGGGTATGATTCGGATTGATTGATCATAGAGGTATGTGCTTCTAGTTGGTCATATATGATAGTTTGTTTATGATGTTTTCATTCTTGATTGATAGACTAGCATGAGAGGATGGCGGGACAAGAATGAAGAATTCCAATCGTACTTTGTGCTCGGGAGCTTTGGTAGTCTTTTAGGGAGTGGAGCGTATACGGGGCTGGAGTTCCTCTCTTGTTGAACGGGAGTGATTCTGTTATGCAGTATTATGTTCAGTACTTGTCCATGATTCAATTGTACATAGATCCATCAAAGCCTTCCTTGAATATTAGATGAGTATGTATTATCGTGTATAATTTTGTGTGTTTTAGCCTTAATAACTGAAACCACCGGCGCGACCCTTTGAAAGCACTGCATTTCTTGTCCACGAGCAATCCAGTTTAGTGGATGAACCAACACCTTTATCAACTGTGCTGCTATTGTATGATAGTTTAAGGCTTTGTCTGATCTGATCTGGTTAATCTGGTTAATCTGCTTTATGATAGGAGGCCTGGTGAGGAGAGTGGCGATTCATACAGGGTATCTAGTAGTGAAGGTTCTAACTACTTTCACGGTGTATTGAAGTCGAACCAGCAGGACCTTACAGATGCTACTGTGCAGGGTATCCGGGAACTTTCTGTGAGGAGTGAACCCTTCAATGGTTCATCTAGTGATGAGGGTGAGCCTCGAAGCTCTCCGAACGCTCTTGTGTTTCAGTACCTGGAGTATGCTCCCCCATATAGCCGTGAACCTTTTTCGGACAAGGTAAATTCTGTCTCCTGTGATGGATTTATGTAGCAGTGTCTCTTGTTATCTTCCTGACTGATAATTTTGATGCGTTCAACTTTGATAGATGTCAGCCCTGGCTTCTGGCTTTCCGGATTTGAAGGCGTATAGAAGCTGTGATCTGTCACCTGCGAGTTGGGTTTCTGTTGCATGGTATGCTTCCGATGCACGGTATACCTCTCTTCATATTTTGTACAGTTATTACATGCTTGTCACACACCTCACTAACTTGTAAGTTACATCATGTTAAAAAGGGATGCAGAATGATTGGCAGGGTACATTTAGTTCATGTCCGAGGGAAACCCGGAATGGATTTGATTTGCCTGTTAACCTGTCGTTGCCGAGTTTTGGACTTGCATTTTATAAGTTCAAGATCTCGATTTGGGATCAGAGTGGAGTTGGATCCGATAAAGTGAACTCTCTCTTGCAGGCTGCAGATGAAAGGCTGCAGCGATCGAATGTAAACCATCCGGACTATACATTCTTCGTCTCTCTTGCAACTACAATTGGAGAGAGACTTGAAGCTGCAAACACACTCATTCATAACTAGGAAAATAACTTGAGCCTAACACAGCTCCTTTCCTGATCGGTATTGTACATCTTCCTTATCTATGGCATTTTTGTTTCGACTTGGACTCTCACAATTCAGTGAAGCTCGATGGTCTATCAAAGAGAGATCCAAAAACAGGGTCTCATATACTACTTGATGAGATTATCCAATCGGAATTTGTTTTCTCAAGATGCGAGCTTTTTTCTTTGTGCTTCTATCTTGGAAACAAATGATTGGATGTTTGCCATCGGGGGCATAACAGGAGCATCTCATGGCATAACTAGTCCATGTGAAAGCTTATCTATTGTCGGTGTCGATTGCTAGTGCAGATTAAAGCGACTTTGTAAATGATGTTTATGGGATTGCCGTTGGGTTTTTGTCTCGCAATTATAACTAGTCGGTCATTGGTTAGTGGCAGGTGCTATATGGTATGATACCCGTTGCGGTTGTACAGACAAATAAGATCCTGGTTTTGTGAGTAAATTATGTTTCTACCATGTGTAATGGGATGACTTGCTACTCTGTTTTGTTTTCGCAACGACTTTTTAGCTATATAATGGTTTGCATATCGGCACACATCTTGATTAACTTCGGTCTCTGTTTGTTTTCGGTTTCTGTTTTGATCACGGAGAATTGTTTAGGGATGGTAATTCACTCATCTTGTCTCTCAGATAATGAGGTTGTTTTTTTGTTATTGAAGATCACTCCTCGGCAACCATTCGAGAATTTGGTGTGAATTGCAATGAGATATTCAACGTGGAGATTAAAGATAGAACTTTCAATTAACTGTTGGGGATTAGGCGTCTATAAGATTGTTGTCGTTTGTCCCATGTCATTGTAAATGTTTCGATCGCTTTCTCAGCCTCTCCTAGCTATATGGTTACGGTTGTGATATTTGAGATTGGTCCTTGTCTAAATTTATAGCGCCGTTGTTGTATATGTGTGTTGTGTCGTGTCTTCCCTGTGTGAGCTCTGTTGTGATTTCTAATGGCATGGATTGGTCACTCTCTTATTTTTAGGATATTAGACATTTTGAGTATAAAAGAGTCACGTAATGATTAGTAGCCTGTCGATATATATTTTTATAATCTTTGGTTGAGTGGTGATCATATTGTTTCTCATTAATATGGATGATTAAACTTATGGGATAAAATGATGAAGGTCAAATGCACTTGCTTAATGTTAATGGACCAGTGTGTGCACATGAAATTAAAAGCTCCCTTGGTGAGGTATTATTCATGATCATTGAACAGGTATATTCCCTCTGAGGTGTGGTGCTAATAATAATATAGAGCTTTGCGAGTGGACATATAAGATATGAGGAATTTTAATTGCACTGTATATGATTTTTGTGATGTTTTTTTTATTTGTTAATTTTGAGATTAAATCAGTCCATCACGCACGATTCAGAAATGATTATTATAAATGAAATAAACAAAAAAAATATCTAAAAAAAACACACAAACGAATGTATTTAATATTTCTCTATAAGATATTGATTGGTTTTTATAAATATACAAAGGGCGATAATTGGTTTACATTTCTCAGTAAGTATTGATAAGATTATTGTCTTTACAAAGAAGGGTAAATGTTTCGTCGATGATACCGGTCATGTATTGTCCGCAAAGAAGTTCGTGAAGTACTTTGCGTTAAACTATAAATTATAACTTTGCGTCAAACTATAAATTATGACGCCAATAACATCACAGATCTGAACCTTTTTATTACAAAACTTTTTAACTTTGGATAGATTAGCTTATGGATGCTAAACCTGTTAAAGTCCAAGCATACTGTTGGTTTAGATAAATCAAAGTTTGTGTCTTGTTTTTTCTTTTTCTTTTTTTCTTTTCTTTGGATATTTATTCATTTATTCAGTTTGATAGGATTAGTTGGGGACGTGGAGCTTTCACAGTCCTACAATTATGAGGACCATTTTCAAGGGCCATATTTTTTTATACTTTTTGGTTGGTGTTAATGTTTCAAATAAATTAGGATATATTGATTTGATATAATTATTAATAAATATATTGATATTGAGATATTTTATAATTTTATCGTATTGAGAAGGAGAAGAATATTATGGATGAAGAAAAAATTATGAATGGATGGAAAGAGCAAAGATAACAATGAAAAAATTAATTTGATATAAAATAAAAATAATTTGAATATTTAATCCTTAAAAATTTGTTAATTTAAAAAATATCAAAATTTATATAAAACATTCATTTTAATAATATATTATATTTTATCTGAAAGAAAGAATAGCATTTTATAGGAGGGTAGACAAGATGACAAAAAGTCTCCATCGTGGTTCCACATTAGGAGGCCAATTATAGGTTTAAAATAGTCTCTTGAACAAGCCATTACACTCATAATGATAATTATAATTATTTGCCCACCTCAAAACTTTGAACCAATTAATGAATACAAACAAGGATTAAAATCCAAAAAATATACAAAAGGGTAGCAAGAAGAGTAGGAAAGCACTCATCATTTGGTGGGCAAAAAAGGAGTTCTATGGGGGAAAAAAAAGGAAAAAAAAAAAAAAGTAGTGTAGATGTGGTTTTGTATGCGGACTATTATTTCCAAGTTGTATGGGGGATGGTTCCACCTTTGAGTTTACTTGTTCACTTGGCTTGTCCCAAACCAACAAGCAATACCTTTAAATTTCGGGACAATTTCATGCAACTATCCACATGAAAGTGAAAGTAGCTCATGTACAAACATTGTAACTTTTTCAGCATTTTCACTCATATGATGCATCATGGTGTAAGATTTCACTTCCATAATATGAGAAAACAATATTTTGTCTTTTATTCATTATCAAAGAAAAGTTGAGATTAGATTAATTATATCGAAAAAAAAATCTCACTTAAATAACTCTTAAATCATAATAGGTCTTTTAAAATCTTCTAAAGATGTTATGGACATCTTGTGATAAAGTGATTATTGTTTAATTTGATGCAACGTCAAACATGTGTATCATAACGAGCATCGAAAAATATTGTTTATTACTGCAATTTTTCCTTACATGAATTTTTGTTATATGCAATTGTCAAAGTTAGACCACCCGATCGCAGTCGGCCCGAGCCCGTGGGCATGTGAACCAGTAACTTGGACAACTGGATAAGCCCCTCGAAGCTCACACATATGTTTCCTGATTGCAAATCAATCTAAACTTATTTAGAGATTTTATCATGGATACAAAATGGAATGAAACCTATAAAACGAGTAGGAGTAGGATTTTGATGAGAATAAAGCAATTGGTCAAGTGGGGGGAATAATTAGCAGCTCATTTGAAAGGGGAAGGCTGAGATTCACTGCCATCCATGCAAATACTCAGACACTCGGATAAGGTGGGTAATTGAACAACATCATTTACCTACTAATTACCTTCTCAATAAAATGATTAACCACTTTTTGTCCAAAATTAAATGCATTGGATTTCTTACCATGACCAAATATCACAATCTTCGTCTTAAACATTCGATTCAAAAGTTTGAAATCACATTTATATTGCTCAACATTTCATAGATCCATGTGATTTTTTTCATATATAAATGATTGCTTAAAAAAGATTGCAATAAACTTCTCTCTTGCTTAATTAGCTAAACCCGTAAAATTTAGACCAAAAATATCAGAAATGTTTTTAAGCCACTGACAACCAAGTTGTGTTCATATAGAACATGAAAAAAAAAAAAAAAAAAGCTAATCATTTCATTCCTCTTCTCAATTTTTCTCTCACTACAAAACCTAGAGATTCTCTCTCTCTACACTTTCTCCTCAGATTTATCAGAAAGATCTGAACTTGACTCACTTTGATTCTCAATTGAATCCATTCACACTCGTTTCTCATCTCAATTTCCCTTTATTCACTCTCTCTTCTCCACAAACCCAATAAAATCCCACTGATTTCTTGCTTTTTCTCTTCAAATTCACACTGAATTTCCACTGAATTCTTGTTTTGATCATGAATCTTGTGATTTGGGCATCTGGGTATGATCAATCCAAGTTGAATTTGGTCTCTTGATTCGATTTGGGTCCAGTAATTGACCTTGATCTTGGTGGGTCAATATCAAGATTGGTTCTTGACTTGTGGGTGTGTGTTGGATTTTGAGTTGGATTTTTGAGATGAACTTTGGTGGTGGAGTTGTGGGATCCATGTCGTCGTTGCCGGGTTCGGGTATGACTCGGAAACCGAGCTCCGGCGACATCGTTTCCGATCTGTTTCCGGTGGGTTTGAGGGTGCTTGTGGTTGATGATGATCCAACTTGTCTCATCATATTGGATAATATGCTGAGAAAATGTCACTATGAGGGTAATTTTCCTTCTATCATTGATTGTGTTATTCTTCTCAATTATGCTGTTTTTTTAAAAATAAATATGTTATTCGGTGTTTTTCTTGAATTTGTTTTGAGTTGTGATTTGGTGGATAATTTGGTGTTTTTCCCCTATGAATTAATGGAATTTATAATTTTTTAAGTTTTTAGTTTTGGTTTTGATTTCATTTTCTTGGTGATGTAAGCTTGATCTGCACTGTGGGAAGTTCAGTTACACAAATTCCTAAACTGATATGCTGATTATGTTGTATTGGTCAGAGTATGATTGGTTTACTGTACATGGGAAATTGTGTAATTATTTTTTGGATGAGTTTCGTGTCTTTCCGTTTTTCATGAATGTCATGAAATTTTGGAGGAGAACAGATTATGGTATCTATGTGTGATTCATGGCATGATTTGTCCAATATGTGTGATTTTTCAGTGACGAAATGTAATAGAGCCGAGGTTGCGTTATCCCTACTCAGGGAGAACAAGAACGGATATGATATTGTGATAAGTGATGTTCACATGCCGGACATGGACGGCTTCAAGCTCCTCGAGCATATTGGCTTGGAAATGGATCTGCCCGTTATCAGTAAGCTCGAGTTCGGATACTCGTTCTAATCATATGGAAGATCACGTGGTTGTAGTTAATTGAGTTATCGCTAAGTGGTATTTGTGTTTTGCTATGAAACAGTGATGTCCGCGGATGATAGTAAACAAGTAGTGATGAAGGGAGTTACACATGGTGCTTGTGATTATTTGATTAAGCCGGTGCGGATGGAGGCGCTCAAGAACATATGGCAACATGTAGTTCGGAAGAAGAAGAATGAGTGGAAGGAACTTGAGCAGTCAGGCAGCGTGGACGAAGATAAGCAGCCAAAACAAGACGAGTCAGATTACTCGTCTCCTATCAATGAAGGTAGCTGGAAAAGTTCCAAGAGGAAGGGCGAGGATGATGATGGTGAGGATAAGGATGATAGCGCTACATTGAAGAAGCCACGGGTTGTTTGGTCGGTCGAGCTTCATCAACAGTTCGTGTCTGCAGTCAATCAGCTCGGCATCGACAGTATGAAACATTCACCTTACTTGCTGCATATCCATTTTCTTCCCATGCTATTTCTGGATTGTTTTGATCACTGTCTTCATATGATGCACCATCCTGGTCAGGTTCTTGAGAAATAGGAATCCGTGCACGCTTTCATGTTCTGATTGAGTTTCTACTCGTACTAATATGGTGTTCGTTTCTTGCCCTTCTTACCTGTTCTTATCATGCCAAAGTTTTTAGAATCACTATAGAAACACTAGGATGCTTGAGGGACGAGCTTAGTCGGATTATCCGACATCCATCCTAGCCTTTTGCTTTGCGGGCTAAGATTTGTATCTAGTTTTCTATCCAAATTCGGTGCAAGCGAGAGCCTAAATCGTCTTTCACAACATGCAGTCCATCATTGAGTTACACACTATCTGATGTAAGGTTTATGCAACTTTGTAGGTGATGGGATAGGTTCGGTACATGAATTGCGTGTTTGCACGAGCATAGAATGTTTAAACACCAATTTCATGGAAGTGGATGTACAAGTCTTGGTCTGTACCACTTTGCTTTTTAAGTTTTGATCTTGACATAGATCGTGGTCCACTGCTTTTTTCCATGTTGAACAGCTCGGAAATGTAGGTTCAGTGCACCCATTGCTTCAGGAAAAAGGTAGACGTGATATGTAACGGGGAGAAAGAGGAATTAGATCATGCCTTGCTAATCAAAACATATTACACTGGATTTTCTGACGTTTCGTTTTTACTTATAAGTTTGTTTCGTTTACATTCGACCTGACTTCGTGTTAAAGGATAAGATGAGATGAGATGAGATGCACGACCAAGTACTGCATATATGAATCTGCTATGATGTTTTTTTGATGATTTTTTGTTCCAGACTTTCATTGTCTTTGGGATACATGCTACCACGTCCCCCTCTTAGGCACGATTAGGCATGTATCTGACAAGATGTATTGTGCGCTAGAGTTTACTTCCAAATATATGCATCATGAGATTTGCATGAATTTTTTATAAATACCTTTATCAAACTTTCATCACTTTTCTACTTGCCTATTTGCTATGTATAAGCAGAGGCTGTCCCCAAGAAAATCCTGGAACTGATGAATGTTGCTGGACTCACTAGAGAAAATGTCGCTAGTCACCTTCAGGTAACTTCAGTATTCAACAACATCCTTTTTTTTTTTTTTCTTTTTTTGGCCGCCTTCTGTTTGCTCATGCGCCTTGTAAACCTTTCCCTATATGCTGCTATACAGAAATACAGGCTCTACCTTAGAAGGCTACAACACCCAGGTGGACTGACCAGCTCCTTTTTAAGTGGTGATCCGAGCTTTGGAACCATGTCGTCTCTCAGCGGTCTTGATCTCCAAACACTTGCTGTCGCGGGTCAGTTCCCGGGACAAACACTAGCAACATACCAAGCAGCAGGACTTGGTAGAGCTGCAGGGAAACCAGCTATCTCGATGCCATTCATGGACCAAAGAAACCTCTTCACTTTCGAAATTCCAAAAATAAGATTTGGCGATGGGCAACAACAGCAGCAACATCATCTCACCAATTCAAATGTCAAGCAAATGAATCTGCTACATGGGATTCCGACAACAATGGAACCGAAGCAACTAGCTGGCTTGCATGAACCTCCACAGACCTTGGCGAGCTTGAATAATAATAGCAGCAGTATCCAAGGAAATGCTCATAGTAGTAGCCAAAATAGCTCTCTCTTGATGCAAATGGTGCAGCCTTCGCCACGAGGGCAGATACTGAATGAAACCATAAGTGGTCCAAGTCCGAGGATCCAGTCGTCCATCCCTCAGCCTGTGTTGAGGAATGGGTTGGCTAGTAGTAGCGGGCGGACAATTGGGTATGGTCAAATTTCTCAAGCTGCTTCAGTGGTAGATTTCTCAGCGAACCAGATGCCTGGAAACAGTTTTCCTCTTGGTAGTACCCCCGGTATAACCTCTATGACGTCCAAAGGGTTTGTGCAAGAGGGGAATAGCTCTGATATGAAGGGAGCTAGAGGGTATGCGCCAAGTTATGATTTTTTCAATGAATTTCAGCAGCATAAAAGTCAAGATTGGAATCTGCAGAATGCTTCCTTTGTCCCTGGTGCGACGTCCGTGCAGAACACCGTCAAGGTCTCGCCATCGGTTATGGTGCATCAAGCCTTCCCTCTCAGCCCCAAGAATGGGGAGAACAACATTGGCCATCTAGGGAAGAATGTATTATTGACAGGGCCTGACCGGCAATTTGGGAGCGCCAATAGCATGAATCCGAATGCCAACAACATTTTTGTTGGCAATGCGTCAAGGGTAAAGACAGAAAGAGTTCAAGAAGTAAGCTCCATCACCAATCCCTTCCCTGATCATTACGGGCAGGACGATCTGATGAGTGCTTTGCTCAAACAGGTATGAGAAACTCTCTGGTATATTCTTAGCTGCTCTTAGTTGCTTGATATTCTTCGAGAAAATCACACTGCTAAGACCTTGTTGCTTATGTTTACTTGTGATAAACTGAATGTCAAAACATATTTCAATTTACAGAACCAGGAAGGGCTTGGACCTGTAGAAAATGACTTCGACATCGATGGATTCCACATGGATAACATTCAAGTGTAGGCTATGAATCGTTTTAGCTCCAACTAGAACGGGTGGTGTACATAGAAGTTGCTTGCAGGCTGCTGCGAAGATCAGTCAAGTAAAGGAATCCATTGTCGCTGGAAGGCTCAAATATCTCTATTCGTCGGACTTTAATCGTGTATACTTCATGGGAAAGTTTTGAATAAGGTTTTTGAATGCTTCCAGTATACTTCAGCGCATACGACGATGCGGATGCATCTGCAGTACGGATATCCCTTCTTCTCTTTTCTGTGGCCTAACTCGATTTAAACGCGAGTTGGGTAGATCGATTTGTCTTTAGGGAAGACAATGTATGTACAAATCTCTCATTTGATTGGTAAGGACACATGAAGAAACTGTCGATTTGTTTCTTGGTTAGTTATTTTGTAGCTGAGAATTTATGGTATAATCATTGTTGGACATAACCTTTGCCTTTTTATGCTGTTTAGTTGATTCTTGTTCGTCTCTAGCCAAATTATGTTTACACATTCAAGTTTCTAGTTTCTAATACTTGCACAACTACAATTTTTCGATGGATATTGGGTAAAACTCAAATGCGTGGACTAACCGAAGAATCGGCAGCCTGGGCAAACTATCATATAAACGAGTTAGATGATAGTTGAATGTTGGAATCGTCTATTATCGTGATGATGGGACGGAGCCTGGATGCCTAGGCATTGTTTGGATCACTAGGTGACATTTTTCTCATCTGGAGGAAATAAGGAAACTGTCTTTCAACATTACATCTATACTTCACAAAACTATTGTAAATAGTGACATTTAAAATTTCTCATCTGGAGTATCCTCTCCTTTCGGTCATATGCGGAAAAAGGAATAGATTTAGAAAAGCTTTGTTACGATAGAAAAAAAAACTTTATTTATATTGATTTATTCTAATTTTTTCATGCGCTCTAATATTGAAGAAGGGATTGATTTGCAAGACGGACCACAAAGTAGTTGGGCCACAAAGCTACAGAACTGAACTGCGAAACCTACCGGCCTACAAACCTGATTGCAAAAGGACCATACTATATATTTTGGGCCTGAATCTGGGCTGTAGGTGAGTGGAGTCAAACCTACACTTTGAGTGCAAACGGCCCACTAGTTGAACAACTTGACTTTGACCGTCATTTTATCTTTCATTTTTTTTACAAGAATTCTTTCGCTAAAGTAATTTTTTCACGATAATTCTAAATTCTTAGTATAAAAACAAGTCCAATGTACTAGACATTTGGGTTGTCAAATACATAATATAGTATTTGTCAATCAATTTGGCGAAAAATGAATTTTTTTTTTATGATGATGGAGTTTATTATAACAATTATGAGATAAGATAGTAGGTGAGATATAACAGATGATGATTATTTTGATTTTTTTTATGTGAAAAGTTCATTAAATATGATATGTTTTATTTATTTTGGAACATTCTAAATAAACAAGTATTACTTATATTATAAAACGAAGGAGTAAAATTTAGAATCATAGATATATTTTTATATTATTCATTGATAATATATAATTATAGATATGCAAATATAGCTTTGTCAATTGAACCTGCAGCGAATGAAATAACAGCTGAATGAAATACACATTTGATGGTTAGTTTTGGGCCGTTGTGGTCCAACTATGCTTCACAATGGACATGTATTTGTGGGCTTTGCCCTGATAAAGCCCAAAATTTTCCTTCTGTGAAACTTTGCGATGAACTTGAACGCCCAAATGAAGTTTGGCAAATGACTCATTTTGAGTACCTCTCTTTTCAAGCCACAGACAAATATAACAAATCATTCCTCAAACAGCAACCATACACATTTGCCTAAAACAAAATATCATAACATGACTCATGATGTATTAATGTTCACAACAATCAATCACTAGACATCTCGTTATCCAACAAACACAACTCATTCGCTTCTTTCACCAACAACATTCATCTCCTTATCCTTACAACAAATCCAAGATGAGAAAAATTACATCAGATACCCTTAAAACACTTGGAAAACTAGGGCACTATCATCATCTTCATTCTCATCAACATCACCATGACCATGATATCCGATCACCCACAATCCCACTTCTACAAACAATCAACACTCATTCAATCTCTCAATCTAGCTATCCGATCACCCTAAGCATAAACGGATCCATACGATAGAGCCATAAGAAGAACCGCAGCCTGCTCCTCCTCGCCGAGTTTTTGCCTTTGCTTATTGATCTTTGGTCTCTGCATCAACACCTGTCTTCCCAATGCCAATAGCCTCTGATGCAATGGGCTCACAATCTTGTTGCTGCTTCGATTAACATGAATCATCTTCTTCGATTTTTTCTCCTCCACTTCGCCGTTGGTCAGTCCAAGAAGCGCCCTCCTCTTCTTCCTGCTTCTGATCCCACAAGCATTGCACAACGACTACATCACCAAAAACCAAAATCAGAACATTTGATTGATAGTTTTGAATATTTGACAAGACAAATCAACGATCAAGATAGTTGGACACACACCTTGGGTCCAGCAGGGCCGCCTCGCCACAAAGGAGTCTTAGAGGTGCCACAATCAACACAAGTTCTCTTCGTTTCGCCCACTTGGCTCTCCTCCGACGACATCGCCGCATCCGGGTACTCATGATTCAGGTCATCTGACTCCGAACTCGGAACCTGAAAACAATCAAGCCATCAGTTAGTATCAGATAACCAAAAAATCAATCAAACACAAAAAGGGGGAAACAGAGATCAGAGTAAACAATGATCACGTACTTTCTCACTCAGATCAGCATCAACCATCTTCACCAAATCTGACCAAAACCCACTACGATTAACCTCAAAACAAGAGATGGGTAGCGATCAAAACACACGGTAGATCACAAATGAACACAAAACCCTAATCACACCCTTCGGCTTCAAATCTCAGTACACCCAAACCCCAACTCAGAAGAGGCTGATCACAACCCAAAAACTGAACCAGAGAAGCAAAATGGACTCAAGAAGCAGATCAACCAAGGAAACAAAGACTCAATAAAATGATTCAACTCAAATAAACTCGATCAAATCGAACAGAGCAGAGTCTGGGAGCAAAAAATTGAAGCTGAGAGGATGAGAATGAGTTTCAAAATGGGCTCCAAAATGAAAATTTGAGTGTGCAAGAGAGTGAGAAAGAGAGCTTATCCACGGCAGCCTATGTTGGAGGGAGAAAAAATTGATGATGAGCAGATGATATTGTTGTGCTCTGCTCTTAATAAAGGGAAACCCTAGCCCATCAAGACAAAATCCAATGACCAAAATGCCCTTCTGGTAGTGTTTTTTTACCCTTTTGCCCATGTGATAGCACACAATCATGGGTATTTTATGATTTTTGAGGCGGCGCTGAGCGCGCCAAATTTTGACTGCGAGGGAACTTTGGGAAATTGAAAACCCTAATTTTGATATTTTAAGAGGGAAAAAACAAAAATGTTGTGTTCGTGGTGTGAATGTGGCTGAATTTGTTTTTTGAAATTTGGGAAAGTTTTTGCTGCGGCTGATTTTCCCTCTCTCATTTCGTTTTCCCTAAAGTGAGGGGCCCATAATTATTTTTTTTGTTACATTCTATGGTTACGTTAATAGGTGTATGTGTTTGTAAATTTTATTCAGATTTAATTATTTTTTAAAAATAATATATTTATATCTAATTATATATATATATATATATATATATTTTAGATCTTATTTATTTTTGAGATTATTAAAACGATTTACCTAAATATTATCTTAATTAGGTGAAAAAATCATATGTTTATTAATTGTTTTGAGTCCTATAAATAGAGATCATTTATAAGATGTTATGTACACACATTTCCTAAAAGAAAAAAATCTCTCTTTCTCCTTGTATTTCCTCTAAAATAAATTAATTTTTTGTTAATTTCGACGTTTATCGTCCGATAAAATCAAACCGGATATATCGACTAATCAGTTCAATCGATGAAATCACTTGTTTTACAACAATATCGTCACATTATCTTCATATGTTCGTGACATAACATCATATGTTCGGGTTGATCTTTCATAGCCCGTTGTGCTCAAAAGATTTTTTCAGATAGAATTAGGCAGAAAATCAACCACAGTCAACTCTTCGGATGTGATTCTTCTCGACTAGTTATTCGATATATCTGGCCACTCAATCGTATGTGGATGTCCGTGATTTGAACATCATAGGATTTCTTTGACATACTGAGTTAATCCAGCCGCCAATCTCTTCAACAACTGTTGTCGATTGCCTAGTACAAAAAATCTATAGGCCAATCTCGCAATTGTTATGAACGTGTTTATTAATTACAAACACAAATAATTATAAATGAACAAAATAAATAAAACAAAGATTTTTACGTGAAAATCCTTGCGGGAAAAACCACGAAGGGTCACCAACGACAAAGAATCCACTAGTCAAACGAGAAAATACACAAGGAACAATACGAGTACCAAGAACTCCTAACAAATAACTAAACACCCTCATTCTAATGTGCTTAATATATTTAAGGTGTATAAAACATCACTTGTACTTGCTCTCCGTCACCTCCCCCTTGCTTCTCCTTTTCTCTGTACATTCCTCTGCCGAGCTCTCTTCTTCATATATCAAGAGCAATGCGAAAAAATCATGATGTTCACACGGAGCAAAACACGGACACCACATGCGAGAAGATCACGCGGAGAGAATCTCGCGGAAATGAGCCACTATCTTGGACATCCACACGGAAAAGGATTTGAGACATATGTGAAACAATGATCACTTTGCAACAACTTAATGACCGAGATTCGAGGATGACGCTCAAGGTTATAGGAACTGCTACTACTACATTAGTAACATATTCAACGTTGTTTTGCCATGCGTATGACTCAATCTGCATGATCTCGAGATCTAATCAAATCAACAAATTGGATTAAGAAATAATAGAAATGGAGGACCATAGGAGCATTAAAACGTAGCTCAATTGGAAACCACACTTTTTGAATGGACGCGACCTTTTATCTATGGATCAGCTTGTGATTACAAAATCGTTTAAGAAGATCTCTGATGTCATCGCTGTGGATAAAACGGCTAACAACTATGCGATGTGAGTATCACATAGTACACCTAGACAAAAATTCGAGACATCACTTGGGCCCCTCATCACCAACAAATACAAAGTGACCTAGCACTTAATCCACGACACATCGATCACATCAATCTAGGTACTTTCACCTTGCATATGAGCACAATACAAACTTCACATTTTATCTCTTTTTATAAACGGATTATTTTTCGATATCTTCTTAACAATCATGAGGATGTGAAAGGGGAGAGAGAGAGATTGTGATCTTGAAAGAGAAAAAATGCTCATAAATATTACTAGCATGTGACAGAGCAACGAAAACGATAGAACATCACGAGCCATTTTCGCCCCCACATTGGCGAAATGCTCTTGGTCTATCAAGATCTGCTTATCAAAGTAGTATAACAATCACAGTGCGTCCACGTCCTTTCTTTTATCCTGGCAATCCTGCACCATTTCCAGGAATCGAAACAGGTCACTTCTTTGCTAACCAGGGCTATGGACATGTCTTCCTAGTCGATCGTTACAAGGATCGGATTTCTTGACCATCGTGATGACTAAGGCTAAGAAATCGAATCCGAATGAAAAGCAACCATCTAAGCCGACCGAGGCATTAGAGGCCAGAATAACAAAGGGTGCACGAAGAGAATCAGCAAGCATTCAGATGGCAGCATGGTAACACAGGAAAATAACTCCGAATAAAGAGAAAATTTTCAGATTTTGAAATTCAGACATGGTAGAGCCTGACTCCGAAAAAATGTTCTTCCCCTTCAATACAATTCAAATGCAAAGAGAAAGAAGGTTTTGCTTGCTAGACCTACCCAACTCCAAGAGGATGACTAAATGTAGATAAGAACTCAAACAAATAATCACGACTCTGCAGCGATCAATGCGAGAAGAAGGAAACTAAATATAAGAATTAATCAGCTGATCCAACCACACCACCCAGTTGCCCAACACCCTCGAGGCACAATGTCTTCAGCCAAAGTTGAATCCACCAGATGGAACGTTTGGAGCTCCATTAAAGTGGAACCCGGACTGCAGAGGATCAACAGAAGGTGCCGCCTCTGTCTCATCATCTTCATCCAACCAATATGTTTCAAGAATCTTCACGGCCTTTGCGTAGATATCATTGTTATCGTGACTTTGTAGATTCTCGATCTTATCCAGCCCTTCTGCTTCATCAACCAGCTGGGTATAGTAATTGCTTTCAGAGTTGCCCAGGTTCTTCTCAGCTTCACCGACTTTCAATATGTTCTCTAGTCCTTCCAAGCAAACTGTGATGATCCTTGGGTCAGGGCAGGTAAGGAGATCGCACAATGGCTTGATGCAGCCCTGGCTAACCAGGAACCTATCACAAACATCAGCCCAGGATTAGAATACAAACGACCGTGATGACGAGAGGAGAGGCGAGATATAGAGTAGGATACATACTTGATTTGATCATTGGTACCGCCAGACGTGGCATTGGATATGGCCCAAGCAGCTTCTTTCTTTATGTCGAACTCTGCAGTCTGAAGCAAATTGACCAGAGGCCCAATCAAACCTGCCTCAATGACGGCCTGACACGTTTTAGCATAACATTAGTCATTCCCAAACAAACCATAATTATGAACTCTTTAAAGCGATGGTAGCATAACCATCAACAAGGATTTACTCGTGCATGTAATGGAATAGGCAAAAATGGAGGGCTCCTCGTCACACATTAAAATAAAAAAGGTAACCATAAGTTAATGAAATAGTTGTCATTAAACTAGCTAGATCAAATACGGAGTATGAGTTTTCATGTAGCCACAGAAAAACCCAGAACATAGGATGGAACAAATAAGGAATGATTAAGTGGATACAGCAATCCACTAAAAAAGACAGGACAAGTAACATAAAAATACCCCGACAGCTAGGACGTCAGGAGCTTCGATTCAACAGAAAAAGATTGAAGTTTGATCAACATGTACTAAGCGCCATAAGCCGCAAAAGAAATGACTTAGAAGAAATTTGTACGAAATAACAAGATAAATGAAAAACATAATGCGGCTCACTACAATGCACATACTAGAGAATTTGCACATGGAAAAAGATTCGCCATGCCATCCCCCATCTATCAATCACACATAAAGGTCTCAACAATGGCCAGCGATTATAAAACATTAGTTCCTACTGATATAATCATAAGAATCTTAAAAGTTCGTAAAAGGTTAAGCTGGCATCAATTGCATTAACGATGGCAATAGCATACAAAGAATTATATTAAGGAAAACATAGGAGTCAATACCATTGCATTCGTATAAGACTTTAGATTACTATGGGGGAGGGAGAATGGGTAATATATCGATCACATTCTGTTAAGACTGTTAGTCCAACAAATTAACCTGTATTTGCTGCTTGTTACCAGCAGTAATGTTTGAGATGGTCCAGCAAGCCTCCTTTTTGATACTCTTCTTATGATTATTGGTCAGCAAACCGAGAAGTGATCGTAGCGCACCATTGTCAATTACAAACTGGAAGACAAAATCATTAATCAACAGAAAGAACCTACAGCAAGAGAGTTCATAACATGCATGGCAGATAGACGAGCTCCGTTAGTAGACTGTAATTCAAACATATATTTTTCTACATCATTCATGACTAGATAAGGTTTAGACAAAATAATAACATATCACAATTTGTTATAAGGACATGTTTTTCTTCTGTACAGCACAAGCAAGCAGTAAAAGCAAGGACAATTAGTTAAAACAAATCTCATAATCTGTAATTTTGTATCGAAAAAGAATGAAATGAATAGTTCATGAGAGGGCAGCTATCCTAAACGAAGAAAGCAAAAGTTTCCTTACTTACATCTTATCATCGAAGTTCATGCACAGAATACCTCCCATAAGTTCAGAAAGAAAGGTGAACTGAAAATTCATTTATTATATGAAATACCTGAGTCTGCATATCATCCCCAGTTACAATGTTGCCAACTGCACGAAGCGCAGGAATAAGCACTGAGGTAGATGGATGCCTGAAAGGACAAAAAAGAGCCAATGCTATCTTTAATCACGCATAGAGAAACAAATAGAAGAGAAAAAATAGTAGAAGGGCAGCGGATCTCTTCATACGCACATCAGAAGTCGAACAAGCACAGGGCAGACACCTGCCTCGATGACAGCTTGTATTTTGTCATTGGTACCATCAGAAAGGTATGAGAGTGCCCAGCAAGCATCTGTCAGCACTTCGTCATCATTCGAATGAATAAGACGCTCGAGAGTAGGAAGAGCAGGGCTCACCTGAACATGAAAAATTAAAACGTCAAAGCGCCATGCATCCTTGACTATAGAAAATAAACATAATTCAACTTCACCATCCAATCAACATACCAGTTCAAAAGGGGGCTGTGGTTTTCCTCGACAGAAATTTGAAAGAGTCCACGTGGCATTCCTGATCATAGAAAGTTTTGAATGCTCATTCAACTGAGCCAACAGAGGGAGCAATGCACCATGGTTGAGGACTAAATCCCGGCATTTAGGAGAATCACCAGCAACGTTTCCCAATGCCCATACAGCCTTTAGTTGTAAAATATAAAAAATAATTAGCTCTCAGAAACATACACAGTAGGACGCGCAAGAATTGGCAAATAGGGCAACTAAATCCAATCATACCTGCTCCCGCACGTCGTCGCTTTTAGCGCCAAGAAGCTTCACAAAAATCGGTACTGCACCAGAATCAATCACTACTGTGGTATGGTCTGAAGTCCCAGATGCAACATTAGTAAGTGCCCAAGCTGCCTCAAACTACAAGGAGAATACAAAAGGAATATCAAAGGAAGAACAAACACCAATAATTCTTCATGTCACATCATAGAAAGCTTCAGCTAGGTTGGTAAGAATATCTCATTCAATCAGACCTGTAGTTGAGGAAAATCCTCTCTAACCAGAAACTGTACGAAGCGGGGAACCACACCACATTGTATAACTTCATCGATCGGAGGGCTCCTTTCTGCAACAGGATGAATACAGATCGCACAAAACAACCAAGCAAGTTATCATGATGTTTAACGGACAGAAACAGGATGAATACACAGCGCCCAAAACAACCAAGCAAGTTATCATGATGTTTAACGGACTTGCAACTGAAGCTAAAACAGGAAAAATAATGAAGTATAATGAGACCACAATGCATGCTAATAATTCTATTTGGGACTATTCCATCAATTAAATTGATGTATTTATTGAATTTATAGCCAAATCAAGACATTCCCATAAAACTATCAAACAACAATTGGGAAAATTCTAACACCAAGCCTTAGAGAAAGAATCCTTGATAATCTCGAGCCAACATACCTATGGAAAGAAGTTTGCGGAACTGAGTAGTTGCCTCCAATTGTGAATTTAAATTATCAGAATTCACTCCTGCTACCAACTCGGGCAAACTGTCCAACTGCAAACACCAAAAAATAGTTCCATCCTTTTAAGTTTCAAACACGCAATTCACAACTTATCAAGTCGTAAACAAATGAGAAATACACGATTCAAATTGGTGACTTCAATGTCACACTTCATCTGACACCATCTTGACCAACCAACCAATGCTACCGAAAACCCAAACAAACATTTAAAAAGACAACCACCTAGATAATCCCACCAAGATACAGGGTGTGGAAAGGTCGAATGCACACAACATTATCTCTTCTAGATACCCTCAAGGAGTGCCAAACCCAGTGATAGTATAAAGTCCATAATATTATTTCGAAAAATCACCGATGCTGCTGTAATACTTCTGGCTTTGTATAATGTAATTTGGATTGTGTACACTCAAATTTTTTGTATAATGTAATTGAAACCTAATTTACTAGTATAATTTAAACCTCGTATACTGTAATTTGGAGGACACGATTATCAAATTACGCAGTATTACAACGGCGACTACGCTGCTGCTGCAATCTGACACCCCAATCTTATTTATCATACCACAAACCACCCCAAAATCAACCCAACCACACCCCAAACCACAAACCATCATCAATCACAACAAAATCTCTACATAATTATATAAATCCAGATCTCAAAAATCATTAATCAACATCATACTTTCTTCTCCTCGACCGGATTAAGGAATTGGTTCGCCGCGAAGTGAAGCGGATTGGCTCCCTCGCGGCGCTTCTTCATGAGACTCTCCTCCCTCTTGTTCTTCCTTATCTCGACGAGATTGTCCTCTCGTCGCCGCCGCCCTTCCTCGGCGTCCACCGTCACCTTGTAGGTGCTCCGCCGCACCTCCGCCCTCGCGTTCGGCCTCAACGACATCGTATCGAGGAATCGAAACCCTAATTTTTGAAAAGTGAGTGGAGGGTTTGAAAAAACCCTAATCGGTTTGTGTGTGTTGAGTTTTGAATGGGACTGTGTTGTTCGCCCTTGGTATTTATAATTTATAACGGTTTCCGAGTAGCATCAAATTTTGATGTGCATATATCATTGAATATCAAATACTGGTGATTCCCATGTACCATAACAGACACCAGTTTTTTTTTTTTTTTTAGGTTTTTAAAAATATATTATCTTGGATTATCAAGTAATAATATCTCTTAAAAAAAAGAAAAAAGTATTGATATTTTGTTTCATGGGTGAATCAATTTTAATGATTTTAAACAAAACAAAAGGTAAATTAGACAAAAATATCCAATACAAGTTTTTCTTACGTTTTAATATTCATTTTGATTTTACAGTTCATAGCCCCTTGTTTACAATTCACAGACCCCTTGTTTGCAGTTCATAAACATTTTGTTTGCAATTCACAAATCCAAATGGAGTACTAAACTATAAGGAAAACTTGCATTGGGTATTTTTAACCAATTCATCATGTCACTTAACAACCTTTCAAAAATAAAAAAAAAAATCATTTATAAAAAAAAAATTAACAAATCAACTTTACTTCTTGTGAAATTGGATTAGAAGGGAGTAAATGGATTTTACAGTAGCATTGTACTGAAAAAACTCAAGTTTATATCATTGTTTTGCTTAGGGAAATCTTCGGGATAATGATAAAAAAAAGTCTAAGAGTGAGTTATGAGTATGAAAAATTGTTTATTTTTGGATGACATAATGGATACAAGGATCATTTTATCCTTGTTTCTGTAAATGATGTAACACCTTAAAAGTTGTGTTCAATTATGGATTGTATTATCACAATCGTGTAACCATTTGAAGAGAGTGTTAGGAAATGACCGTAGGAAAGCAATGTTTTATGATCTTGAGGTGTCGACCCCCGTCTTCTGAATTGAAAAATAAACATTGGAAGGTAATTGCTAACTGTAATTGTGTTCCAATGTTCTTGATTTCCTTATGTGCATTATTACATAAAGCTTTCAGAAAAAGTTCAGTTACACTACAGATGCAGAATTGAAAGAATACCAGCGACCCCTAAGTCGCATAACATCAGCAACCACCTCGTCGATCAAGGAATCGCAAATATGGCGCTCAATCTCTACTCCAAGCATGTTTAGGTCGGCTCTGAAGTCGTGCCAATATTGACTGCTCATATCATCGTCGACAAGCTCATCGACCACACAATCTTCCATGCTCCTCCAACCTTGAATCTCCCTGTACACTTCTTCAGCTAATCTTCCCTTTGAGCTCACCATTGCTACTCTCTTTGCCCACACGTTGTAGCTGCCGCCTGCTAGATGCTGGCATCTCATGTCCAAACATTGCTTCACACAGTCGAACGTGAGTTTCCTCTCGAGCTTAGTCTCGTCTCCATAGGTTTTGAATCGCGTGATTCTTCTTCGCTCCAAGAGATTGAATAAGTGTGGGTTCATGACCTCACGTGTTCGACCCAATGTATAGTCCTTGAACATCAGCTCCACGTTCCCTAGCACGTCTTTGACGTAGTCTAGTTCCCACTCAGTTGAGCTCGTCGGAAAGTTTCCTAACAGGGAGGATGTCGCTGAGTCAGAGAGGTCAGTTCCGGCTTCTGAGATAGAATCCTTGGCTGTTGAAGAATCATACACTTCCCCACAATGGAATGACGAATGATGCTTTCTTTCTGCAAGTAAAAAGATTGATTCCCCGTGTTATCATGCTAGGCATCAAAGATTAAACATGACGATAGTGAGTAGTTATGTTCCTCTGGTAATCTTACCTTGTGTATTGTTGCTTGCTTCAGTGTCTGAAGTGCTGCAATTTTCGGCGAGAAGAGAAGGTCCAAGGACGGATACCGGACTGGGAGCCAGACACTCCTCCGTGTTGCTCATAGCAGCACTATTACTGCTATATTCTCTTAGTTTCAGATCTAGCAAGATTCTCAAGGCATCAGTACCTACACCATTGTCGCCAAGTGAAGAGAACTGCATATTGTCTGAGCTTAGGAGCATGCTTTCCTCTTGTTTAAATACCGGCCTAGTGGTTCTTCCACCAACATGTCTCGAGGCCTCTGACTGTTTCTTTTGGGGAACATTCTCAGCTTCAAACTTCGGGATTTCATTCTCATGACCTCTTGCCTCCGAAATTGATTTCCTAGAACTTATAGAAGTTCCAACATCTTTGCAAAAACCTGTACGGCGTCCATCTGAATAGCCACAACAAGCTGATGTCTTTCTGCCAAGCGAGCCAGAAACTGATGCTTTTGAAGTTGATTTTTCATTATCCATGGAACGATTTTGCTTTTGGTTATTCGGCCTTAAAACAGAAGAATCACCATGAGCAGAAGATTTATTCTTTGTAGACTTGAGACTGTGAGTTTCAGTCTTGGATGACGACTGACTTGGCTCGACATCATCTGGTTCTTTTAGCCCCTCCAAGCTTGCATTACTTGGAATCAAACCTTCTCTTTTCTGAACATTGAACTTTGCTTGAACAGCCAGCGAAATCGATGTTCCCTTGTTCTTCACATTAGCATTTCTCTCTTCAGCTGAGCTGCTCAAGCTTTTGGCCGAAGGTCGCTCTCTTATACACTTTGCAGCATTAGCATCAACCTGTATTTGACGTTTTCGTGCAACTTTCGGTTTCTCTTTGAGTTGTAGCACCTTCAAGGAGACTGAAGGTGAATCTGCTACCAATACTTCACTTCTACTAGCGGCATGAGGTCGAGGATACATAGTTTCCGCAACACGAGCAGCATTTTTGGATGGCATGGAACCTGGAGTCTTGATAGGGGACAAAAACTTAATTTGAGTGATGTGTATTGATTTAGCAGACCGTGGAGGTAAATTCTCCAACTGAAACTTCTGAATTGGCTTGCTATCTGTCATCTCTTGGTTTATTTGTTCTACAAAGGATGAAAACCAAACACTGTAAAGCAAAGCAAGCAACAAAAATGGATAGGATGTGGAACGAATTCAACAACAGAAGAATGTGAGAAGTACCTGGTAAGTCGAGTTCGCTCGAAAACAATCTCTTCCTAGATTTTGAGTTCCTGTCGATAACCTGCAACATTCTGCCCACATAATGTTCATCCCTGGAGCATTGCTTATCACAACCCATCTTCACACAAATATGTTCAAGGTAACTATTTTATGCCTGCCTTATCTACAATTCAAACAACCGAGGATTAGTACCGAGTAATAGCCAAGTCGGGAGCCGAAAATAGCTCACTGATGACTCGATGAGACGATTTGTCGAAATTGCCTATCAATCGTCCAGTACTCCAAATTCTTGCAGATCACAATCGGCACGGTTCCGCAATACACATTTGGGTTAGAGAATCCGGTAACTATTTACTGTACTCTGTTACCATACCATTGATTGAAAACTGAAATGACCAAACATGATTGCAGTTGAGCAAGAAAATCCCAAACTCACATATACCAAGTTGATAACGCTAATAAGATTGCGAGCGGTGAGGGCGAGAACACACGCAGATGAGTTAGCAATTGCTTACATTGATCCACAACGACTCGAACTCGAACTCTTCTGCGAATATGCTTGATTACACCTGAAGAACTGCGAAAATCGCAGCGGCAATTTTACTGAACTTTGGAGAGCGTGAAGAACTAAGAGTGAGAGCTTGAAGAAGAAGAAGAAGAAGAAGAAGAAGACGACTGAAGTTGGGAAACAAACAAGAGTATTCTGTTGCGTTGCAATTAATGGAAGAAGGAGAAGAAGAAAGAACCGTTGCTTGGTTCAGTACTCCATTCATTCATTCAAATCAATCGTTACAGTGAAACTGGTTTGGACAAGGACACTGCAACCATTTTCTTCCTGTTTCCAACCCGTATCACTGGACCAACGGCTGTTACCTTTCCGAAAGCACCAAAGATAAAAGAGAACCAATCCCGCCATCAAATATGATACCATATAAAATTGATTGTTTATCATTGAATTAATTCTTTTATTTCATCGTAACCGCTATTTATGAGGAACACCAAGGAGGATATATCATACATGTGAAGGATAAGTAAATGATAAATGAAAGTACTTTTTTGTAACGGCTATCTGCTGCCATGGGTGAGGAGTAGGGCCCAACATGTGACGGAAGAGAGACTGTCGGCGAAAGTTTATTTCCAAATTTACTAGCGCCAATAGTAACCGGGACAAAAAGGTTGGTCCTTCCATGACACAACTTGTCGGGGCAATGTAATGTTCCCAAACAATAATTCCAAAAACAATCATTTAAAAATCCTCGTGTTTATATGTTGATTTTGCTTATCTAGCTTGATTATGAAGGATTAGGGTGGGGATTAGTCTAAAAACATTTTTTTAAAAATCCAATTGAACTAATATTTTATTTCTCCAAAATCATTGATACACCCTGACACAACCGCATGAGGGAAATTAATCTTCTCTCTTACAATTAAACGACACTCAGAAACATAACTAATCATGACGCGAGCTGTTTTACTGGTCTCTCGAGACCCAGGTGCAACAAAATACGTCAAAAAAAACTCGCGACGGAAAGGCTATCCTCCACCACTCCTCCAACTCCAGATGGATCAGGTTTTCCCCTTTGTACCATCTTCCACCACATTGCTACAGTCGCTCTCCACAATTCCATCTAAAATTGCTACAATCCAGCGCATGCATCATCCATTCCCCCAAGGATTGTGGGTCGAGTATCCAGGGGACTTCGAATATTCGTATAGCATCGCCTGACCCGACTCGACTCTCCAGCACAGCCCCCTCTCCAGGAGAGACCGTGCCTCCCGAATTCTTCGTCGCAGATACGACGGCTGGTTGTCCACACCCACCGTGAATGGATAGCAGTCAGTTGTCCCACCCCGACAAGGCTCGTCTCATTCGGTCTTTTGCTCCCACAAGCACCACTTTCCTCAAGCTTTCCACTGTTGAAGGTAGTCCCAGGTATGAGCCAAGGTCGCCCTTCTCTTGTACCCCTAATATGCTCCTGACCAGATCTCTGATGTGAGTTGATGTGTTCAGACTGAAGCAAATGATCAGAGAGATTATTTGGCCTGATAGCTTTTCATACTTGTACAGTACTTGCTGTATTGCTATGGCCTCTGTTCCATCAGCCCCACCGAACAAAACACTGTCGTCCGCGAACAGGAGATGATTCACCATCGGCGTCCCTCTACAAACAGCCACGCCCGTCAAACTGCCTTCAATGGCTTTCCTGCATATGAGGTGAGAAAAAGCTTCGGCACATAATGAAAAGGAATGGGGATTGGGGGTCACCCTGGCGAAACCCTCTTGTCGGTTTGAAAGGTGGCAGCAGAATCCCATTATGCAGCACCGAGAAAGACGCTGAGGTAACACACTTCATTATGAGATGCATCTATCTGTTAGGAAAGCCCATGAGTTTTAGTACCCTTTCTAGGAAATGCTATTCGATTCCATCATACGCCTTCGCCGTGTCAAGTTTCAATGCAAGGAACCCTTGTTTGCCTTTCTTCTTACTTTATTAAGTGTATAGTCTCGAAAGCTGCTATCACATTATCTGTGATGAGTCTGTTGCTCACGAAGGCTCCCTGCGAATCAGATATAAGAGATGGCAGCGTCTTTTTCAAACGATTAGTAGGACATTTTGATATGATTTTGTATATAACACTGCACAAACTAATCGACCGAAATTGAAAAATGGATGTAGGGGACTTCACTTTGGGGATCAGGACAAGGTGTGTGTGGTTGATGGAGGTAATATCCAGATCACCATTAAGAGCTCCCCGGGCAATGTTCAGGATATCCCAAATGGGATTTTCTAGAGTTCAAATCAGCATCTTAGTGGACGGGAATCGAATTCCGGAGAACACCATGACCATATAGATTCTTAAATATGTATGATCAAAGTAAATAATCTGCTGCAGCCTGATTGCTCTCATATTGGGTTGTTGTATTTTGCATAATGCATCCATCGTTGATGTTTGTAAACTATCAAGCCCCAATTAAAGAAAACCTAACAGGGAATATCTTTCAAAAAATGATCTATTCGATCAACTCACAGTGCCTTGTTGATCTTCGGTTCAGACCCCGTTACTAAAAATACCTCATCAAGGTGCCCCATTTGGACCTTTATCCAGGCAAGTACATCCACAAAAAGGAAAACTACGTTATGATAGTTCCTGAGTACAAATGCATTAGACGAGTCGTAAAGTTTCAGCTTTGAAGGGGGCGGTATGTACCACACTGTCCGCACGTGGACTATGTGGCATGTTGTTACACCAATAGCCAGTGTTCCAAAAGTCTAAAAGGTTCACCAAAAGGACCGTCTAAACTGGCGTAAAAATTAACACGTTATGCTTCTACTCTCCACTGAAACAAGTTAGGAGTCAACCCACATTAGACTGATCAAGTCTAAGCACATAGGTCAAGTTTGTGGTAGAGCAACAAATCCCCTATATAACCGTCCGTTCATTGAAGAGCGTCAGCTTCTTGTGTCTACGGGCAAGGTCTAAAGCCCAACAACGATCACAGGAAAGACCAACATTATCATCATTTAGGCTCGAAATGCAAGCAGAACCATAGCCAAGTGAATTTCAGCAATACCATACGGCAAAGCTACAAAAGGAAAACACAAACAATGCCATCGAACAAAAGCTCCTTCGGTGCCGCACACATTACCTATTCGTAGCATATCCATATGAGCTGCAGAGTCAAATACGTCTACAACTTACAGCAAGCACAATCAAAGCACTCATACTTGCAGCAAGCATAAAAAGTGTAACTGTATAAGCTGCAGAGACGTTCGACTTACAGTCACACATAGCACATGTCTACACTACATATATCTCAAGTGTCCATCCCCCTACTGGGAATGAATTTGAACAATTAAAACACGTAAACTTGCAGCAAGCACCAAAAGTGAACCACATATGATCTCAAAAGCCAAGCGTAAACATAAAAGACTCATTTATAGTCTATCCAATTATACCCATTGGCACAATTGGATGATCACTACTCGGAGTTGCAAGTCATGCAACCCTACTCACATGTTATAGGTCCTTCACAGATGAACTGATGCCAACAATTGGTATACTGGATATTAGTATAATGGCACGAAGAATTGTTAAATCCTATATAATCATGGCGTACGAAGGATCAAGGAATTGGTAGTTCTTATAGAATAAAGACAGCTGAAACTTTTTTTTTTTTTTTTTTTTTTTGTTTGGGTCTAGGAAGCTAATATTATTTTATGTATGTAGTAACACATGTAGTAAATGTAACAAAGACAGCTCCACAAGACGTAGAAATTGAGCCCGGCATTTCTATAAGGGAACTACGAATATATACAACATCATTTGTGATCGATATTTTGAGCTAATCTTGAAAACAAATACCATACTGACATTTTGACTTAGAAATCATAGAACCTCAAACATTAAACAAGCTTCTGCCTTTAACACTTTACTACCCATTTCAGCAAGTAAAATCCTTAAAAGTCTGACCTTCAGCAGAAGACTCCTAGCAAGAAGGATAAAGCAACTAAGCCGCACGGTTGGTAAAAAAACGGATGAACAATCTCAGATAAGAATAAGTAAAGAAACATTGCATACCTTTAAACGGTCTTAGCAGTAAGCATCAGATTGCCACAATGCAAAGCCCTTTACAAGCCATAACTCAATATAGGCCTCCGTCTGAACCACATCGCTATCATGATTTCAGTCACTCCTGGAACACTCTACCAAAGAGCCTGCGTTGGAAATCAAATACAACACAGCAAAGGTTCAAGTCTAGGATCAATCACCCTGATAAAAGCCCATGAAGTATCTCTGGAAATTCTTAGGAGAAAACAAATCGTCAATATCAAAAGGAGTACCTTCAAAAGGCCACAGTTCAAGGTAAGATACCAGCATGAAACCCACAAGAGGGTATCTGCATTGATGATTTGCCCAGATTTTTCAACACCCAAATCTCAAGAAGCCAGCAAGTGAATATGCAACCACGGAAACCCATCAAATATTCACACAAATAGATTGATGGAAGAAAAGATTAGCCATTTGAATTGGAAGGAAGACTACATCAAATGGACGGGAACTTTCTTCAATCGTGATAGCCAGCGACCTTCCCATAGGAATCCTGCCATGAGTTCATTGCCAATTGCTGTCAAAATTTTCATTTGGGTTGCTAAAAATTTGAAATGACAACCCAAATGACAACAGAAGGGTGGAGTTGCTCTAAGATGTCATAAAATCTTTTAAAGTCTCATATGCAGCAGAAGACTCCCAGCAAAGGATAAAAAAAAAAAAAATGCTGCACAGTTGGGGAAAGAAGGATGAATAATCTCAGATAAGATGAGAATAGAAGAATTGCCTACCTTTAACCGACTTAGCAGGAACCATCGTAGTGCTCACAATGCAAATCTCGTGCCAGCCATAGATCAATATACGCCTCCCTGTGAACGACATCGCTATCATGATTTCAGTTACTCCTCATGGATGTGAAACTTGGAAGTCGCTTCATACACAAAGAAGGAAGACAGGAAAGTAGACGTCTCCGGCTCCTGCTATTCTTGCCTGCTGTTAACACTCTGCATCAAGGCATGATAAAGGCCATATACCAGGAAGGAAGCTACAGTATGTAACAGGAATGAAGCGAGGGCGTTAGTCTCAACGAGAAGAAGCTCAACGTCAGGATAACATTTTGCTCATGATATTAGACAGGAGGGTAAAAGAATAGAGAAAATTTTGCTGGGAAGTCACTCTTGTTCAGTGACACGTAGTTGGGCATTTTTGCTATCTCAAATTTGCAGGAAAACCGTGCGTCTTTTGGGTGTCTATGTGACGGGTTCATGATCATCTATCTATCTATCTATATGTATACGCGTTGAAGATCTGTCATGGTGGTTTGTTTAGTTCACTAACTTCTACTCCAATTCACTACCGAATGACCAACTCTGCCCATTAATTTTCAGCATCTCAAGTTAGTTGTTCGACTCAACAGAACCACCATTAAGCTGATTGAGTTAACACCATTGAACGTCTATAGCGCAATTACTTGGCCGCACTTTGCCATTTGCCCAAGAAAATCCATAGTTGGACATCTTTTTTCCTGTTTTGCGTATTGTCAAGGAATCAATGTTTAATGTTAAATTTTCTTTTTACCTTCCGAACATTTTGGCCCTTTAGTAGCACTACGTAACTCTAGTAAATCTAATGGTGCAGAACTACCAAAAGTTCAAAAAGTCATAGACACTAGACACATACAATGATACAACCATCTTTCACAGAATCACAATACAATCATCGGAGTGAAGTGAACGTTTATGACATGGGCCAACGCTTTTTAACAAATCCACTTCAAAGCCCAACTTTCTCGGCCCACTTCAGCCCAACCCAAAAAAGAAAAACAATAGACAAAAACAAAATTTGGGAATTAGGGTTTTCATATATGTTGCCCAGATCTTTCTCCGTCTCACTTTGTGAGCTGAACCAAAACCCTAACGCGGCGGCGATTCACAGGTACGAATCGATTCAATCTCGAATCAAATCACCTTCATCGATTCATCCGCGAGTACCCAATTGAATTTAATTTCTGGGTTCTAAATCAATTGAATTAGTTGGACTTTGATCGTGAATCTGTGAATTTCTGGAATTTGTAGAGAGAAATGGCGAAATCGAAGAATCACACAGCTCACAATCAGTCCTTCAAGGCTCACAAGAACGGGATCAAGAAGCCTCGCAAGCATCGTCACCACTCTACCAAAGGGGTATGATAACCCATCTCTCTCTCTCTTTTGATCCCTGATTTGCACTGTGTAGATTGGTATTTGGTGTGATTTGTTGGTTTTGTGGGATAATTTGGGTTTGATTGTTTGTGGGTTTGTGGTGTTGATTGGTTTTATGGTGTTGATTGGTTTTGTGGTGTTTATTGGTTTTGTGGTGTTGATTGGTGTAGATGGATCCGAAGTTCTTGAGGAACCAGAGGTATGCAAGGAAGCACAACAAGAAGGTCGGTGAGGAGGAGGCGACCGAGGAAGAGTAAATTTGTTGCTGTGTCAGTGGAGAGTTCTGGGTTGATGTTAGTTGTTTTGAGTTTTGTTGGGAATTGTATCGACTATCTAGTTATTTGGTTTGGATTATGGCATCTTTGAATCGATTTGGATGATTACTTGAGTTGAATTATCGTTCCTTGGAATTTCAAGTTTCCGTTTGAGCTGTGTAGCGTTGTTACTTCTGTCTTTGTTATGATTTCGTTTGAGCTTGGATGCATCACGTAATGGGTTTGTACCTTTACGTGATATTGTTTATTATACGTCCGGCCATTGATATTGGGTCGTCTTGTTTCCTCTGTTAAGACACTGGTTGAAAAATCATTAGGGCCATGGTTTTACCAGTGATATGAATATGTTTATATGTAATGCAGAATCTGGTTTAGCAGAGATTATCATACTTAACGCCCTTGATATTGGGTTTTTTGGTTTCTCATACTGGGAATACCATTAGACAATGTGGTTTATGTGGAAAGATCCTTGGTTCAAGTTTTTATCAGTGATGATGTGAATATGTTTCTACAATATGCAGAATCTCGTTCTCTGGTTTCTCTCGTTCTCTGGTTACTTGCATTGGAAATTTTCAAGCATTGTTACAATTAGGTTTCCTACCGGTGGCGTTGATGTTTCTTTGTAGAGCAACGTGTAAGTGGCGAGTATGCTTTGCTCAATCATAATTGGCGAGCTCTGTTTGATTTGCAGCCAAATAGGATTCCTGTTTTTGTAATAGGCCGCAGCGGTAAACCTATGTGTGAGCATTTGATACCCCTTGATTTGTTAAGTTGGCTGTGGTATCCATGGATTTATGGGATTACAATTTAGGTCCTGGAGTTGTGCCATTGTCGCTCATGGTCCTTTGAATGGTTGAATCAAGCATCATCTTTAATCTTGCTATGATGTGTAACACGATTTTGTCCTGTGTTGAATGCATGTGAATAAATAGAAAATCCCATCTCTTCAAAAATCCAATACAGAAGAACGTCTCTGTTTGCATTACCCCTCTCACTCGTACAATATACTCCTATTTATTCCTCTCATTCAAAATACTAGAATGGACACTAACTGTTTTCTTATACAACCAACTATGAATTACAAATCTCACTGTTTAAATTAAGTTACAACATACAACTGCATAGCTCTAGGAGCAGGGAAAGGGCACGCAAGGAAATCAGATAACCATCATGGGGAACGACTCCTGTCATGGAGCGACTCAACTTCCAGCAAGGAGAACTACTACGTCATTTACCTCTCTTCATCGGACCAGCAATTCCGGCCATACGACAGCCTACTGTTAAATGCAGACATAAAAAGTGTCGAGCAGGCTTAGACTGAGACGGCTTGTCCTACTGGACTTGGAGCTTCAACATCAACCTGCCGAAGAAATGAAAGATAAACCCAACATCATTAATTTCCAAACGATTATCTAAGTGAAGCTTGCATTCACTCTTTTTTTTAATTGGCAAGGCAGTGGTCACAGCATGCATGCAGTTTGATGAGTCTACCTTGGCAGCTTTGTATAGTTCGTCCAGAACTTCGGACAATGTTGGGTGAGCATGTACCGCAAACTTGATATCCTGCAGGGAGTCATGATGGAGAAAGGTACTTATAAGTTCAAGAACACGGATGGAAAACCAAGATCAAATCAAAGAACAAAGAGACGAACCAAACAAGAAAAGCATCGTATGATCTGAGTACCTGTATGCGTGTGCCCAACGCTATTGCATTAGATGCCTCATGAATAAGATCGGCAGCGTGCATGCCAAAAATATGTACTCCGAGAATCTCTCCATTATCTGGTCTGAATATCAGCTACAGAAGGATGATAAACAGAGCCGTCAAAGGTAAGTGCCTGCAACTCAAATACATGGCTAAAAGGTTTACGGCAGAGAGGTACCTTGGCAAGTCCCTCCCCTTCATTTTCTGCAAGGGCTTTTGTGTTGGCCTTGAAACTTGTCTTTGCCACTCTTACTTCGAATCCTTCTTTCTCGGCCTTCTCCCTTGCTTGAGGCTACAAAAGTTCAGACCATTTGAACATTAAGAATGGACTTGATACAAGCTACAAAAAGTAAACCACGCATGTTTTGATATAGCATCCTCACCTCCGTCAACCCAACCATGCTGATCTCAGGATGAGTGAAGCAAGCAGCTGGGACGCTTAGATGATTGAGAATATGATTATGTCCAGTGACTTGTTCCACAACTATAACATTGAAATGATGAAGCAAGGAAATCAATACAAACAATCCATTTTATCATACTAATCTGATAGACAGACTGGCTAAAACAACCAACATGAAACATTCTTGCCTAAGATTCCTTGTGCACTAGCTGCATGAGCCAACATCATTTTACCATTCGCATCACCAATGCAATACAAGTGAGGAACCTGTGGGTAGAAGCTATTGGTTAATGATAACAATACATTCTTGCACAGATGAAGCTAGTGATCAAAATAGAAAAAAAATAATAATAACAAAATAAAGCATACCACATTGCCCTTAGCATCAATTACTCGCATGTTCTCATCCACAGGAACAAAACCACGTTGTGTGACTACATTAATCTGGCAAGAAAGCCACTTCATTATTAGTTATCATAGTAGAAAACTTGAACTTAGGATCTACATGATATGGTTAAGATGACATACGTTTTCTAAGCCAAGACCCTGAGTAAATGGAGCTCGTCCTGTAGCAATTAAAGCGGCATCAACCTGTAGCACGAGGATCCAGCATACAAACTTAGGATCGTCAAATAGCAAAATCCTGCTTTGATAGACGACTAGGGCATGGATGACAGAAAGCTTGTAACACTGATAACAAAAGAAATCAAGTTAAGTTGATGTTTAGGGCCTTAAGCTCACGCTAATACGAAAAAGGATTATTCAAGCCAGACTACATTTGCTTTCAAGAGAGAATATACTCAAACTCTCTCAGTACTCCAACTCCTCCCCAAAAAGAAGTGTTACCTCCAATGTATCTTTCAGTTCCTTGGTCTTGGCATCTGTGAGCTCAATCACAACAGGTCTCCCATCTCTAGCTGGGGTAATCTGTAAGCACAGGAAAGCAAGGAAGTGAACTTCAAAATTCAGACAAAAGAACTCAAAGTCTCAAATACAAAACAAATTCCGTTACCTTGGTTGCAAAAACTCCAGTGTAATAATCTATTTTTCTTGGATTTATTAGAACTCTTTGAGCCAACTTTGAAATCTCAGGATCAAAACCTGGCATGAGCTGATCCAGTGCTTCTATGAACGTAACCTGCAAAATCCCTTGGTGAATATGAATTTCACAACAAATTCTCAGTATTATAGACTTCATAAAATAATATCTGCAACTGCCTTAGACGATGAAGACCCAATTGTTTCTTTTAGCTGATAATTTGATCCTTGAGAATAATAACAGATGCAACAAGTACAGACGACAGGCCTTGGAATGTTACCTCACTTCCCAGAGCAGTATAGACATCGCTGAACTCAAGACCAATATAGCCACTCCCTACTATAGCAATCCAGTCGGGCACAAACTCCAGCTTTAAAGCATGATCACTGGTAATCACTGTCTTCCCTGCATTTTGATTCCAGCAAATCAATTTTAACTCAACAAGAGGTCATAACCACACAAACAAAGTCTCTACAGCATTAAACTTAAAAGAAAGGGAAAATTGTTCCTGCTGCAGGCAACCAGCAGGAAACTGCTGCAGTGACTTCCCCGCCACATGTTTGTTTATTTTTTTTTTTAAATTTTAATTTGATTTTTTTAAATCTTAAACAGTGAATTGTTTGTGGTGAAAACCGCTGGGAGAAACACTAATCCCTTAAAGAAACACATAAGAATTATTCACTGCAAGCAGACAGTCTAACTTTATTTTTTTTCATCATGATTACTTACCATCGACTTCAATGCCTTTGGGAACAAAAGGAACAGAACCAGTGGCGATAATTATGTCTTTCGCTGAAACAGTGTTCCCTTTTCCATATTGCACTTTGTGTTGTCCCTGCAAAGATAATGTCGCATTAGATTAGTCACCAAGCACAACTAATAAGTTCCATAGTTTTCTTCTTTTTTCTTTTCCTTTTTTTTTTTTGTTGGTGTTTGTTTCAGCAACCTTCTTATAGAAATTAGTCAAGTACCTAATTTCAGCTAATCATTCACTTTCTTGAAGCAGAAAAGAAAAATCATGGTGCTAAAACATAGTGGATCTGCAAGTACTCACCAGAATTGAACCAAATCCGGTTAATATGTCCACACCAAGTGCCTTCAGTGAATTTGTAAGATTATTGCGTATCTTGGAGGCAAGACCATTTGCATGATCTGCCACACCTTGTCTATCAAAAGTAGCTGCATCAACCTACACCAAATGGCATCAGAATAGTTAAAGACAAATACTTAACGCTGTAACAAAACATATCATGGTTCTAAATCTTATTTTCTGGATCATCAACTCCTCTGGAACTTTTGCATGATATAAAGAAATCTTCTTTCAACAGTGTCAAGCAATTCATGTATACTAGCCTGTTACCTGCAGACCAAATGCCTTCATGTGTTTCTCGTCCTGAAGTTCGCGCATTCTTCCACTCACAGCAAGAAGCGCTTTAGAAGGAACACAACCTCTGTTCACACAGGTTCCACCCATCACATCTCCTTCAATGATGGCAGTTTTAAGGCCCTGGCATCTCATCATCACAATAGTCACCACTTAAATACGTAAATCACGGGCTTCAATTTCCTAATCAACTTACTACTCTATCAATTCACGTATTAGCATCCAATGAACACAAAAGATCAACAGAAACATGGGTACATGACAGATAATCAGCATGGATAGTCAAAGTTACCACGAGACATTCAAGCAGTACACACATCGTTTCAAAGTGTACAAGCATTTCCTGATACATACCATTACTATATATCGCAGCTAACTGTCAAAAAATTTCTACTTGAACTTAAACATAAACTTGGAACCCCAAAATACTGCAATTTGACATAAACTTCAGCTAAACGTGCATCACCACTCAATAATTTCCCAACACCAGATCAACATAATTTACCATGATGCGAAGCTCACAATGCGGAATGCTCATTGCCACATAATGTAAATGCAGTTAATATCACTGACGTACCATATCACGGTAACTATAATTAACACTAGTTACACACAAAGGCTGAACCCCTACGTGACTCAGTTTAACACAAATTTCTGCAAAACATCAGCTAATCAGTCATCACAGTCTCAAACTACCAACACCATTCCATCACAAGAATGCAAATCCCACACAATTCACATTCCTCCCCAGAACAATCACTACGCTCAATTTCTTCGAAACCGATCAATCAACATTCTAATTCTCTACCTTCTCGACGGCATGTAGCGCGGCACCGTGACCCCCGACTCCAGCCCCAATGATCACCAAATCATAATCAAACCCCATCTCAGCACTCCCCGCACTCCCATTCCCCGACGACGACAACGTAGCCCAAACCCTCCTTCTCGACCCACACACTGACCTCACCCCTCCGAATCCGGATCCCTTCGATTCGGATCGGAGTCCGAGGGGATGGTGTCGGAGCCCGCAGAATCTGAGGCTGGGATGAGTTGGGGAGTGGATCGAGCGGGGGAGGAAAGGGGATGAGGGCGAAGAGAGGCCGAGTGTGGATTGCATTGTGAGGAGGCGGCGGCGGCGGCGACCGTGATGGTGGCGGTGGAGAATTGGGGGAGAGTTAGGCGGACAATTCGAAGAGCGGGGAATGAGATTGCAGTGCGATGAGAGGGCGTCGGTGTCGTGATTGAGAATGGCGTAGGCGAGCGGAGTGACATGGACAGTTGGATGTATGTTCATGTACTTATGTTTTACACTCTCCCATCTCATAATCCTGACAGCATTATGGCTTTGTTTATGAGTATTAATGAGAGAAAAAAATGAGAGAATGGTTTTGTTTTACTCTCTCCCATCTTATGTTTTCATTTTCTTTGTAAGTTTATGAAGAAAAATTAGGATACTTTATTTTTATTTGTTTAGAAATTTAGAAAAAGAGTTAAGATACTTTATTTTCATTTGTTTGTGAGTTTAAATTGAAAGAAAAATTAGTTAATTACTTATGGGGATAGTTTTGTAATCCTATTTACAATCATGTTTTCTTTTATTATCTACAGGACCACATACTAATATCACACCCTAATTTACTCCTGAACATATTTACTTTTCATCATCTAAATTATTTGGATTTTCAAATCTCAAAATCAATCAATACAATACAAATATCACCTTTCAAAAAATACACCCACACATCAATATCTTCCAAAATATATTTATGCACACGATCAAAATTACGAGATCGATTCCGGCTAGGTATATGAGATCGTCAAGACCGATTCCTCCTTTGATTTCTCATGACAATGGAGCTGTTTGATCGACAATTGAGCGGTGAGCTTAAGGTTTCGGATAAGGATGGGACGAAATTTGTTGGGATGAATGATTTTATTTTTTTTTAATATTGATTTGACTTCATCGAGAACAATTTGAGAAATCTTAATAGAACTTGAAAAAGTGCCATTTCACATAATAAAAATAAATTGGTTGTTTTGAGATAAATAAAATTGAAAAAGTTGCCCAAAAAAAATAATGTGTTGAATATTCTTTTTTTTGCTCTTTTTTTACATGATTGTGAGTTTTTTTTTTATTAATTTGATGTTCAGGGTCATTTGGTCTTTTTAAACACTTTCCTCTTCCCTCCCCTTTAAAACCTCCTAATTTGGAGGGTATAATTTTGGAAGTAAATGAGTTCACTTCACTCACAAATCCCTCCCATCCCAAACACTCACCAACATTAATTTTTTCCCACTTCACTCCCAAAACCACCCCCATCCCTCTACTCTTATTTTAATCTTACATCATATGCTTCATGTTCTTCATGCTGTTTGTAATAGCTCTTATTGGTTCCATTTTCTTTGGAACTACAACTAAAGATGGTATCTTTCATCGGATACCACTACGGTTTACTATGATCCAAAGAGAGCCCCACTTGCCGTGTTGTACTATGAGGAAGCGAACAAACCAGCGGATGCCCGGACTTCAAACTTGAATGAGGAACTCGGCCAAGTTGATACCATATTGTTAGATAAAACAGGAATTTTGACTTGCAACGCTATGGAATTTGTCAAGTGTTCGTCGTCGGAACTGCTTATGGACGGGGTATCACTGAAAGGGTTATGGCAAAAAAAAAAATGGTTCTCCAATCGTCGTTGAAATGATTAATGGGCATGATCAGACCGAGGATGTAGTTGACACGACGCCACATGTTAAAAGATTCAATTTCGAATATGAGTGGATCATGAACGGGAATTGGGTCAATGAGCAGAATTCAGAAAGGATTTAGAAGTTCCTTCAACTATTGACTATGTGTCACACAGTGATTCCCGAAGTTGATGAGGAAATAGAAAAGGTGTTCTATGAAGCTGAATCACCTGATGAGACAGCATTCGTGGTTGCAGCAAAAGAACTTGGCTTTGAGTTTTATCGGAGGACTCAGACAACTGTATCCTTGCACGAGTTAGACCTCGTCTTTAGAAAGAAAGTTGACAGGTACAAGTGCTTCATCTTCTACTTGCTTGATCTTGTTTTAGTTCCCATTTGATGATCAAAATCAGTAGCTAATGTATACTCTCTTCCTTCGAAAATAATTGTAATATTTTAACTGTGCATATTTGGTGATATGAAGTTTGACTCGTATTGTGGGATAATCATTCTAATTATTTTTTGAAAGATTATCACGAAACATTAATGATAGGTTAAGTTATTCAGTTCAATCAGACGTCAGTGACGTAATTTTCTTGTTTCATTAACACGAAAAACGAAACTCCTTAAAATACGTGCTAAATAATGAAAAAAATTAAATGTTATAATTAATTTGACATGAAAGAAGTATCAATTAGATTTGTGTGGTATAAATTTTGATCCACATGACGAAATAATCAAATATTTTTTGTCTGATGAAAAATACAACTTATTGATTTGGACCATATTATAATTGGTCGTGTTGATTATGTTACAAGTTTTCTTGTCAGTCTTCATAGTTTTGTGAGAGAAAAAAAGTAAGAATAAAAAGGGCTAAAAGTAAGAGATGAGTCATGATAAAGTATTGCAAAAAATAGAGTATTTTACTAGTTTTAAAATAAAAATTACAATTATGAAAGTGTTATAATTTAATTAGAGATCTAAATTAGACGATGGCTGCCCTTCTCTCAGGACAGAGGGAATATCATACTCCCCATCTCAAAATAAGTACAACGGCATACATTTCAAAAATTTTCTAGGACAATTAAACGTTTTTTTTTGTAAAATAATCGTAAAATATAATACTCTAACATTGATAAAAGAAAAAACAAAACTCTCAAAATATATGTTGTTGTTTTTTTTTTTTTGGACGGAGAGAGTACTATATAAATTTATAACGCTTAATATTTAATCCTATTATAAATTAAATTTTCATATAAACGAATGTAACAAAACGACCATATATATTTCGGAGAAGTATAGCAGCAGCGGGGGCTGTTAACTAACCGCAGTAGACACAAATCCAAGCCCCAGAGGGAGAAAAAATAGAGAAAGATTTGGAAGAAGAAAAAAAACCCCTAAATTATCAAAATTGGTGATTAGCGGCTATGAGGAGAGGAAATTAGTGGAAAAAAACACAAAACACAAATTCCATAATTGCGAACTCGGAGGGACTAAGAGTTTAGAATCCATACTCCACTGTTACCCGCTTCTTCGCCGTCGTGGGTTTCAGAAAATCAAGTTTCATCAACAATCAAAATCTCATGTCAATTTTTTTTTTTCCTTTTTGTGCTTGTTTAGGACTATTTGATTTGGGCTTTCTCCTTTTCACAATTTCCTCTTTTTTTCTTCCTTTGAAAGGGCTTGGCTTTGCCAGTGTTGCGGCTAGTTAACCGTCGTTATTACATTTCTCCATATATATTTTGTATAAAATTAAGTTGATGAAAATATATGGTGAATATTGTCATCTACGAGTATTGTGTTTTTTTAATTGGGATGGAGGAATATTCATCAGATAGGAAGCACCATTTTTAACTATATATACTTGTCGATGCACATTTTAACTCGAATTTTGATTAGCGTCTTAGAAACATCAATCATTTCAAAATTTTGTTACATAATCAAAATCAGAAAACCAAATCTTCCCAAAATATCCCCCAAAAAAAAGTTGGGATTGGAGTGTATGAATCCGAGTCCAACAGAAACAATGGGATGTGGAAACAATAATCATCGATTTCAGTTCCAAATTCTCATAGGTTCGATCGGCAATGGGTCAGTCGCATCAGAATTCTCACATCACCACCACCTAGACAGCCAATCACGCTTCCTTCATCTTCGTCGATTGATCTTGTAAAGCCTCAAAAAATTATGATCAAATAAATATAAAAATTATGATCAAATAATAATTCGTAAATTAATAAACGTAATAAAATATGTGTTATTTCGTTTATAATAAATTAAAAGTGAGAAACGAATCTCGTTTAAAAGTTTTGAAACCTAACGTATCCTCATAACTTTAAAACTCGTGACGAAGTTGGGATAACTTTTTGTCACGGAAAAATGTGAAAAATTATACGTTAAATAACAACGTAATTTTTTGAGCGAGACAGTAAATTTGGATTGATGGATATGGAAGGTACGGGGTTAATTAATCTTGCGATTAAATGAATGGGGGATGCTTTATTTTAAATTAATTCCACTCCCTTACCTTCTCCCTTCACACCTACCATTTTCTTTTCTCTATTATGCAACTCAGCTGATCACCTGCCACCGCGAAACGCAACACACCAACCACACCGAACTCCATCGAGGATCTCAACTGGTACAAAATTCCACTTTCAAGCTGCCAACCCCTCACGGATCAATCATCCTTTGCTTCACTTTGCTCACACACCCACACGAACTCTCACAGGAAGCAATCTCTCTCCTACCTTCTATTTTTCTTTGCAAACCAACAACCGGGACTGCGGATCAGCTTGGCAGGAAGGAAAAAACCAGCTTGAATGGCATGGAAAACACGAGAGGAAGAAGGAAGGCAGCGGCACAAGTACGTTTAGTTCAAAGAAGGAGTGGAACCGAGTTAGCCATACCAAGTCAAACTGGGTTCAAAACTGTTTTAACAAGAGGTTGAACGCTGCGACTCTCACAACTCAGTGTCATACAGTCCATTTGTAGATAAATAACGAAAGAAACGGCAAGGAAAACAAGCCACGGATGATTGAAATGTATTTATGAGGCAAAAGAAGAGTTATGCTCGTGAGACCCCGAAACCTAAGGTTTTACGTATCAAACAAGTCCAAAACTGAACAAACATCAGAAGAACTAAAATAATGTTATGTTTATAAAGTTTTAGATTATTTGGGATTGAATTGGTTGAGTAAAACATGAAAAATAGCATTCCAGCCCATACCAGTTTCTGGATAGCTTTGACAACCAAGATTAGAACACATTTTGACCCCAGTTAGAGTATGGTTGAGTAAATGAGTCTTGAAATAAAGTTGTAGAGGACTTCTTCAAGTTTCCAATGAATCAAGAATCACCTAATTTGGTTAGGAAACGAGGAAGTTATACGCGTTTGAAATCAGGCTAGAAAATCTAAAAAAACCATCGAAGCTTCGGGGCATTTCCACTGCCAGCCCAAAAACGTGTTTTTCGACGTATTTATATGTCGTATCAATCCGTATACCCCCTGTGACTAATAAAATATAGGATTTGAATAAGAAAACGTGGTAAAAAATATGGTTAATTGTATGCAGAGTCATAAACGTTTAGTTTGAATAGAATACGTAATAGTTTGTGTATTTACAAAACATACGTGAATTACAAAACAATAGTGAAGCGTATGAAGGCGTACTAATATCGTAATGTACGTATTTGAGAACATATAACGTACATAAATACGAAAATAATATATCAAGTTTGAATAAAAATACGTAACTTGCGTATTCGTACAAAGTATATAAAAACGTGAAAATAACGAAATATACGTTAAAAAAATACATAGTAACGAACGTATCGTATTTGTACTGTGCAGGAATTGAGACTTTAACTCTTTTTCCCTTGACTTAACGTAAACAACCCAAGACTCACATAACGAGGTAACGTTTATATTCCTGATTTTGATGGCATTACATGTTAATATACTAGTTGTATACTATCGCGTGGTGAGTTGTTTTACTCTGTACGCTCTGGTGTGTGATGATTATGCATTGTTACCCGATGATATCTATGATATGGGTTGATGATAGGTGTCAGTTGCTAAATTAATGAGCACTAGCATACGATAACGGGTAAAAGATAAAGGATAATTCAGGTTAATCCTATAAATGATGCCATGTTAAAAATGAACATGCAAAATAGGAATGAATTCATGAGAGGTGAGGTTAAACTCCGAGTTTGTTTATCCTACTGAGTTGTTACACTGTGACTTGGTGAAAATGTCATGTTAAACTGTACAGGTATGAGTAGTTGCGACTAATCATCTTATATGCGTAAACAACCCTGTGAGGTTGTCAGGTTGTGGGGTATCTCACTGCGGGAGACCCTTGGACGTCATTACAGGTTAATCCCCTGTTTCGAGTGACTCCGGACTTTAAACTTCTAAAAGAAGCTATGGATTTACATGTTTATCCAAGGTCACAGTGTTAACAAAAAGATATTTGTTGTCTGTCACGTATATTAATCATATGATTGATTTTGTTGTGATTTCAGGACAGATTGTTCTCCTTTTCTTTCCTTTTTGTGCTTCCCTTGAAGAGGCGTTACTGAGCTCGTATAGCTCACGGTGTTGTTTTTCTCTTGTTTCTCTATTTTTCTTACTTTTCAGGTGCAAGAAATAAGGAGGAATATTGATTAAGATCTGATTTATTATATAATATTGATATTTGAGTCTTAATTTCTCAGTTTCTGTTGTCAAATGTATAACAAATAAGTGCACTTGTGGACTTAGATTCCTGATGCCTAAAGTGTATATTTATTTAAATTTCATTCTAAGTTAAGTTGAATTGTCTGACTAAGGTTTATGAGAATCTAGCAACAGTAATGCCACGAGGGTTTTTAGAAAATGACTTAAAAATCAGGACATTACAGATCCAATATGGGATTTTTGAAGGAATCGATATTCGAAGATCAATGAGAATCGGTCATCGCTGTATCATTATCCACGGCGTATAGATTTGAAGAAGAGTGAGTGGATTCTCAGAAAATCTTTCCATCTATTGGTTGGATTTTGAGGTTTATTTCTTTATTTTTTCCTAGTAAGTTGTTTGGATAAATTTGTAATATTTTCGGGCTTGTTTGTTTGAGGATTAACAAGATACGGTTATCTCATTATAGAAAAAATAAAAAATAAAAGAAAAGAAAAAAGAAAAAAAAGAAAAAAGAGAGAATTACTAACCAGTTATTTTTAATTTCATAAATTAACAATAGATCATAGCCCAAAAATTTTATTAACTAGTTCAAAAATTTAAATCATAAGAAAATAAATTATTACAATGAATTATAAATTATAAATCATCATCTCAATCCTAATTCTAACCCCAAAGCTAACCCTAAATCTAATTGTTGTTCGTTATCGTCATGTTTTTCTCCCTCGGAACAAATAGTGCATATATGCCCTTCGTCGACGTTTTTCTCGGAATAAATGGTATCCATATATGTAAATACAATGTGCATTGTTTTCATTTAGTGTTCTTAGTTATGTTATAAAAACGCGCGCTATTTCAAACAATGCCAAAAAAACGAACACTTTAATCCCGTTTTGCCCTTGCCACGACCACCATTATCGCACTGTTTAATTAGAATAATGTTCACATGAATTAGAAACAGTGTGTCTTCGTTGAAGAACAATGTGCATCATAACACAACCAACAAATCATATATGTAGTCCATCAACATATCCACGGTGCAACCCAATCTTCACCGACCCAATCGCCACTATCAGCATCTTTGTCTTTATTAACAAGGATCTCGCTCCTTGTTTGTCAAATCTAGAACAAACAGTGTCCAAATTGGTGATTAAAGAGTGTCCTATATACACTTTAATCTCGATCTTGCTCCTTCTTTTGTGATTGCCTCTCACCCTCCCCGATTCTTGTATCTTTTTGTTTCCTTGGTCCTTTATGACCGCCCAATCTCAATCTCCTATCAACCTCCCCGTCTCCTGCATCACTCTGATTTCCTATCTCGACCCAATCGTCATCATTATCAACATCTTCGTCTTCTTTATTATCTATTGCTGACCCAGTACAATTGAACCGTTCGTCAAGAATTTGATGGTGGTCGAGACTCATGTTGGTGAAGAGGCAAAGATAGTTTCCATGGGGTCTGAGCAATTCAATGGAGGCAGAGGAAGATCACGGTCAAGATGATTTCTATGATGGAAATACGAAAAGGGACAATTCGATAGAATAGCGCGACACTATTCGGATTTTATTTAGATAGAATTAATAAACAATAAATTGACATAAGAAGTTGAACAATGAAAAGAAAAGGAAAGAATCATAAATGTGAAGAAAGAAGGCAAAAAAATATTTGCAGAGGGCAAATTCGGATGTGTGCTCTTTTTTTTTTTCAAAAATAATAATCAATCGGTAAAAAAAAAAGTGTATTTCCTTTTGATAAATACAAAAGAAAAAAATAAATTATAGATAATTTACACAAAGAAAAAAGAAAAAACGATGCAATTATCTGATATAGGGCTAAATCCAAGGAAAGAAATGACTTACTTACATGTTATAGTAAACTTCACTATCATAAAAAAAAAAATTATTTTTTCATAAAAATCCATATACATTCAAAACATAAATAAATTCATATGTCGAATCAAAACGTTTCGATTAATATGAGACGTTCAACGCAAACATAAATTTATATTGCGCATCAAAACGTTTCGATTAATATGAGACGGATTACACAGAGTATTTCAAATCAATGGTTTAAATTAAAAGTTATTTATATCTCAAAATGAGCTATTAATCTCAATTGTTGATTTTCAAATATAATTATATGTCACTACTAGCCACAAATTCCTAAAACTCTTTCTTTTTTTAAGTTTATTTTGGGATTTTTTTATATATAACCACCTTAAATCTTAGAAATTTTCTAAAAAAAACTATCTGAAATCTTTATAATTACAAAAACACTATCTAAACAATATTAAATTTACATAATATCTGTTCTCGATAAAATAACAACCATTATGATTGGAGAGGTCGAATTAGAGAAATTTAATAACATAACTAAGATTTGAGAATCAAAAAAGTTGATAACGATTAGACAAGAGGAAAATAAAACCAAAATAATTGAAGAACGATAAGAGTTATTTTAAAAATATCATGTGATTTGAATATATTTTTGAAAATATCATATGATTTGAATAGTATTTTTATAAATATAAATATTTGAGAGGTTTTTTTTTTATTTTGTACATTCTTAAAATTTAAGATGATTATATGAAAAAATCCCGTTTATTTTTCATCTTAAAATATAAATACTTTGGAATTAGTGTTTTTTCCTATGGATTTAATCATTTCCTCATTTCATCACATTATCCTTGTTTGTTTGCAAGTATGATTGGATGGTTTAATCTTTGGAGTCAAAAGTAATCCCGGTGGATAAATTACTGAGGCGGAAACGGTTTCTTAAAATTATGGGATCGTTTAATTAACAGATGAAAAAGTATTTATAGGTAGTTTATGATCAATAATGATAAATTGTAGGTGATTATAATTGATTAACAAGTAGATTGGTGTTTGATAAAATAACATTTTTTAAGTATTTTGTTTGATCAAAGAATGTTTTTTATATTTTTTGTTTGGTGAAAAACAATTTCAATTGATTTATATCAGCAAACAGACAAATGAATGAAGTGGATAGCCAAAATCACACATCATCGTGCAAACACACTAGTTTTAATGTATTCTTAATCTTATTCATAAGATTTTGATTATTTGTCATGATTTAGGCCCATATTTTTCAGATTCGTATTGTTTATTTATATTATATAATGTTACTTGAACATGTTTCTTCATTAAGTTAGAACAATTTAGTCGTCATTTATCGTATTTTACTTCTAATATGTGTCGATGGTTTATTTTACTTTCAATGTGTATTTCTTTTGAAGTGCAAAAAATACTCTAATAAAATAACTGCGCAACGCACGAGACAATAAACTACTTGTTCCGACTTGCAATTCAAAATTGTGTCTAGCACTCTATTGAATTATATAAAATGACAAAGGTGATTTTGGTCAATTTAAAACTTAGCTAAACATACCTTATTTAATCGTATGGCTTGAGATTAAGTAATATAGAATAACTTAATTTTTGAAATCCTATCTTCAAAACAATTAAACCCCATTGGGTCTTTTTCCTATATCTCTAAGATAATATTTCTATGATAATAATAATCAAATTTAGAATTTAGTTTTTTTATTGATTTTTTACTTTCTGTAATATCAGGTATTCCGCTTATAGAAAAATCTTTTATAAATTCAGAATTAATTATTGGTAGGAATCTAACCGTGTAAGATTTTTATCATTATATCATATATCCTTCTCAGATTAAAATTTCTAACGCCCAAAAATCTATAAATAGGATTGATAGCATACGCTTCCATCCATCTCACACCTGCATCAGCTTTCCCTCAGCATATTGGTTTCCCATTGAATTTATTCCGGTTTTCTTAGCTTCGTCTCCAATATGAAATTCCGCGTCAGGAAATGTGACGCGCACCGTTGGAGTTAACAACACCAATCCAAACTCAAGATCAATTATAAATCCAAATCCAAGGTTCATAATTTAACCATTATATATTTTGTCTAGATTTTTATAAGGGTAGGTTCTAGAATATTTTATAGAATATTCTATGAGAATATCTATGGGAAGATTTCTAGAATTATTCTTGGAGAACTCTAGAGAGTTTCTCCTAACCGTTGAATCGTTGTAATCCTCTCCGTCCATTAGAGAAGACGAGTAGTATAAATAGGGGTTATGTCATTGTTGTAAGATTAATCCAAGACAAGTAAGAGTCTTCAATGTGTAAAAGTGAGTTGTGTCCACAAAAAATTATAGTGTTTTCAGTGTTGTATCATTTTCACAATATCAATAAAGTGTCTTATTTTGGCCACTTTCTCATCCTCATAAACTCTACAAGTGGTATCAGAGCCGAGGTTGCTAATTTGGTGCAAGATCGTCGATCCGATTAGTTCAAGATCAAGGAGTCATGGCGGATCTATCGAACACAACCGAAGACGTAGAGAAGCTCAATGACAACAACTATAGTTATTGGAGTACATGCATTGAGTCCTATTTGTAAGGGCAAGATCTCTGGGAGATTGTTAGTGGTAATGAGACCACACCATCCTCCACAGAGAATGCTGATGCATATAAAAAGTGGAAGATCAAAACTGGAAAGGGTATGTATGTGCTCAAGACAACCATTGAGAAGGAGTTGATTGAGCACATACATGAAGCAGATACTCCGAAAAAGATATGGGACACGTTCAAGTCACTTTTCTCGCAGAACCATGATACCCGACTCCAACTCTTGGAGAATGAGTTGATGTCTACAAAACAAAGAGGTATGTCTATCAACCAATACTTCACAAAATTAAGAAATTTATGTCGGGACATATCTCAATTAGATCCAGAGTAAAAAAGTAATGAGTCCAGAATGAGAAGGATCATCATCCATGGATTGAGGTCAGAATATGCCGCATTTGTTAAACGTAGAAGAAAACATGGTGACTCGCACCCACCATGATATCGAGAGTGAGAAAAAATGGGATGTCTATGCATCCAATGCAACCACAGATTTAAATATCTTGGTTGTTATCTTTTGGAATATCAAGACTGTTATCTCCGGACTAATATAAATAGGAACCCTAGGCTTTTAACATGGACCAAGTAAATCTTCACCTTTTATTCATAGATTTAATCCTGTGGTTAATATTAGAACATATGATAATTAATTGTTATTAATAAATAATATCTCAATAGTTTTTAGATAGAAACATAGACTTCATTTTTAAATAGTAGAGAAACTGGTGGGTTTCGTAAACTGAAGTTCAAATTCTGATGCGAGTTTATTTTTCCAGGAAAAAGTTACAGATGTCCTGCCTGATGGCCGGAAACTTTACCACGCTGGTCAGCTGTTGAAGGATGGCCGCAAACTTGCGTACTACAACATTCAGGATGACGATATCATTCATCTTTGGGGATGTTTAAGACATACTGAGCTTATCAAGGTGCCACCTCGTAAAATAGTAACAGTGAGCAAGGAAGGAATTCCGTATACGCTGCAAAGGTTCGCAATTGTTTTTACTATAAAGTTCCCAACATCAAAACGACTAACAGTATCAGCTGTTTCTTGTCTCTTTTTTTTTTTTTTTTTTTTTTTTTTTGGGGTTATAATCAATAACGACTCTGTTGCGGTTGAGCAATAAGGTCGTTTTCAGGTTCTGTTTGTTGGGGCTGCATTCCTGTATCTTACAATACTCTCCTGCGTTTAACCAATGATGTTGATTTCTGGCTCATTTACAGTGAGGAGCAGCGGACGAGAAAAAAGCAAATCCAAGTCTTCGTCAGAAGCTTCGACGGGTCGTATTTAACGCTCAATGTCGAGAAGAGCAACACCATTGACGATATCAAGGCCAAAATCCAGGTCCCTGTCTCCATCTTCATCTTTCTTCCCACCATGTAACCATGTTTTGTTTAAATTCATTGCTCTGTTTCATATTGATTTATTTTATATAAAACAAACGACCAGTTTTGTTTTACTGTATCGAATTTCGAGTAGTTTGATACTTCATTGGATACATGTTGATGCAAACACACTAATGAAAGCACCTTTGAAGCATGATCAGCTACCGCGATTGAGTTAGACTCTATTATAAGCTTTGAAGTTCAAGTCTGATGCAAGTTTGTTTCACAGGAAAGAACGGGTGTCGATCACGGTGGCAGGTCCTTAAATGTCATAGTGTGGTGTTGTATAACGGCTACGCGCTTGAAGAGTACGGCATTGAAGATGGATATAATCTTGACGTCCATGGGAAGTTGCTAGGAGGGTTGCTTATTAAGGTGCAAACGGTTACTGGTAAAGCGGTAGAGATCGATATTGAACCAACGGATACCATGGAACGTGTCAAGGAAAGAGTTGAGGACAAGGAAGGAATCCCGCCTCTGCAACAAAAGTTCGGAATTGCTCTTCTAAAAAGAAAAATAAACAAATAAAAAAATCTGATTCATTTGAACGGTTAAAAGTGCCCGACTCCTTGGTGACCCTCTGCTGTTTATCTAGCCAGCTGCTCATGATTAGTATTAGAATACATCTGGTTTTGGAGTTAATAGTACTAGTTACTCTCTTAGTCGGGCACAATGCTGACATTCTGAATTCTAATTTACGATTAATCTGTAACATCTATGTCTATACTATGCATATTTCGGTTCCTGTTTGCCAGGTCATCTATGTTTAATTATCTCAATTACTAAACCAGTGTTGTTGATTTCAGGCTCATTTTCAGAGGAAAGCAGCTTGCGGACGACAAAACCGTCAAGGAGTGTTTAATTTGCTCATTAGTCATTAACAGGTCGGGATTTTCGCAGAGATGCATCTTTTGTTCGTTGTTAGTTTCTTTGTGTGGTCAAATTCTGAAAAGAAAACTAGGTTCTGCATATTTTGATCCTTCTAGTTGCCTTGACTATTTGACGAATGATGAGTCTGTCTTTTGGTTCAGCAACTCATGCTACAGCCAGGTACTATTAATTACACTTACGCTGACATACTTGTCTTGGTTGTCTTGAGAGGTTTTCCTAGCTCAACGTCTGTCTGATTATATACTTCTTTCGTCTTGAATAAAATGTAATATTTTGATTCGATATGATAATTTATATGTGTGTTAAATTTTTATGAAAGTTAATAAATAATAAATATTTTATAAATCATAATGAGGTTTAATGTTGCAGTATTTGTGAGTGGAGATAGTATGATGTATTGTAATAGATTAAATAGATTTATTTTTATGTGAAAAGATTATCAAAAAGAATTACAAGTATTTTGAAAAAGTCCAAATAAAAATATATTGTAAATAATAGGACGAAACAATTTTAATACTAAGGGTCTTTTTATTTGAACTTAAAATTGGTCAAAATCAACTTTAGTTCATTCTAGAATGTTTGGGAGGTGTTTGGTACTTTTTTTTTAACGATAACTTGAAACAGTTTTTTTCGTAAAGTTATAAGTGATTTGAAACTGTTTTTTTTTTATAACGAAGAAATCAAAACTGTTTTTATCAAACAGAATAATTTTAAGTTGTTTTTCTATCAAATATCAAACTAGTTATTATTATAAAATTATAAATAATTATATTTTATCATTGTCCATCATGAGCATTTATAAATATTTTCTATCAGTTCATTCAAATGGATCTAACTCCAAACATAAAAGTCAACGAGAACTAGTTCTATTATTTCTATAGAAAGCAGTTCTTCTCATTGTTCATTTATGAGTCATCGTCACCTACGATCAACAACAATAATAAGATTGGTAGGTATATATAGTGGAGTACGTTCATTACCAGACAAAGAATGCTAAATTCTCATGTACTGAACATCAGATGTAACGATCCTAATAAAACGCACCACCGTTGAACCTACCGCCACACCCCCTCTCACCTCCCCTCTCCGATCCGCACTCATCGACCATGACGTGTCACCACCGAACCCCAAACGTGGCAGTTGCAGAGCACAACATGCAATCAACCGCTCCACTCTCTCGCCACGTCACCCCCTCTGCTCTCCCCCTTCATCATCTCCCTCATCACTCGCTCGCATCACCACATTCAATCAATTGGTCTCCTCATCGATCGATCGATTCATTCATCGAATTTGAATCGGAGCGATAGAGACTGAGATTGAGATTTGAAGATGAGTAATGGGGGAAGGAACTCGTTGTTGGATGATCTGAGGAGCATTGATTTGGAGAAGGACGCGTTCTTCGATCTAGGCCATCCGTTGTTGAACCGGTTCGCGCATAGTTTCGTCAAGGCCGCCGCGGTTGAGTCTCGTTTGATTCTTTTTTGGATTCGTTTGTGTTTTGTGATTTGGTTTGGTTTTGGTTTTTTGTGTGATGTGTGATTTGGTGTGTTGTAGATTGGGGCTGTGCAGGCGGTGTCGCGCGAGGCGTATTTCAAGGCCGTTGAAGGTCCTTGTTTGTTATCATTGCGCGTTAAGTAGTATATGTGCTAATCTATTCGCTCGTGAAGTGGACTCATGGTTTACATTATGCTTTGCCAATTCATGTCAGTATTTTGTTGTTCGTGATAGGGAGATATCATCGTCTACATCTCGTGATTCCCGGACCCCATCGGTGGCGGGATTACTTGGATGCTTCTTGTTGTTGTTGTTGTAACCTTCAGGACTTTCATGCTTCGCAGCGTGTTAAGTTTGTCTTGTAAACTTGTAAATTATCGTCATCGAGTTTTAACTGGGGACCTTATGTTACAAAAAGTATGTTTATTTTGTCAAGTTTGTTTTTCATAATTGATAGCTGGTTTCCTTATATAGTAGTTTCCTTTGATCTATAAATTCGACCTTCATATTATTGTATTGATCTATATATTGAGGACTCTTAATAAGATCTCAGAGAATTTTATCCCGTACACGTTGAGTCCCCGTTTAGAGTTTTAGGTTGGAGGCCTCCCTTAGAAGCTTCACAATAGCATGCCGAAGACCTTCGAGGTAGCAAGCCAGGAACTCTGATCCCGAGTCCTGACACCTTACATGGAATTGAGATTCAAGTTATATTAAAGATGAACAGTTTGGTTACGAGTAGATAATCTTAATTTAGTTTTACCACTTCCTCCTAAGATGGAAGGAGACTTGAATTCTTGGTTGTATTAACACAAATCATGTTTCAGCAGGGGCAGGACTTGATTCAAATGGTGATGGTGTAGGTGGATCGAAGAGGCGAAGTTTTCCTAATCTGAGTGGTGAGTGCAATGCGGACATACCTTCTGCTATGCTTGTACTTGATCATATTTTTTTCTTGAAATATAGCAGTTCTGTTTTGAGTTTTGGTAATCTGTAGTCTCTCATTTGTTTCACTTTTGGGCTGTGTAGGAGAAACCAATGCAAAGTCCATTGAAGCTTTGGTATGTACTTAGTATGAAATACTAATTTCCGTATAAACTAAACTAGCCTGCTGAAGTGGTTGACGTGATATTTGTCGATGCCATCCAGGTGAAGAACACTGGAAAGGAGTCTGTGCAGTGGGGTAAGTCGTTTTGTGCTTAAGAGAATAACTTGTTACTAGAATGAACTAGTTGGAAGTTTGTGGATGGTTCTGTTCTGATTCTATCCTATCCCATGGTGGGCGTTGTGCTGAGGAGTGCATCATATATGCAGGATTAGCTGCCGGAATCTACTCAGGCCTCACATATGGACTCACGGAGGCTCGAGGTGCTCATGATTGGGTAATTGCTTCTACTTATGCTGGTCCTTTTTTTGATTTATTGTATGGGGTCAGAGCTTAAATCTTACGTTGGATCATTAGTGTTTTGGTCAGAGACTCGAGTCTTAGTCGTGATTGCGTAGTTATTTGTGGGTGTACCTTCACATGACACTCTTCAATGAAGTACAGACCCTTTCCCAAAGTTATATTCTACCCTTGGAGATGTCTCTCGTCGTTGTTTCATTTTAGGTTGAGTTACAGTTGATCTGTTTGATCCTGACATTTCTCTGTTGTTCAGATAAGAATCGCTAATGTTACACTATTGTGATGCAGAAAAACAGTGCAGTCGCTGGAGCATTGACTGGCGTGGCTGTGGCACTGACGTCCGAGGATGTATCTCATGAGCAAGTTGTGCAGTTTGCCATCACCGGAGCGGCACTGTCAACTGCGGCTAATCTCCTCACCGGCATCTTCTGATACGGTTATGGATCTTGAGTAGATAATCTAGTTATGGTATGTGCTTTTATTGTTATGAATGTAACGTGGTTATCAGCCAGAGGAGACTACTACGGATTGGTTGGATGATCGCCCACGCCCTTTTGTACTAGGGATAATGGAAGCTCTGGTTTGAGCTTTTGGGTTGTTTCGGCGGGCTGTTCTAGTGTCCAATCAATTCCAATCCCTCATCGTGTTAGTTGTGTTCGCGTATTCTGGTTCGTGCATCACCCATCGGATATGTTTTCAGATGTTATGAAAGCGAATGTTTAGGATGTGCGCTTGTGTAGGTTGAAGTTGCAAAACACTATTGGGTTGCCACTGTAGGTGTTGGATCTTAATGATTTTTGTTTTGGTTAATCCGCACATGGTAATGTAGACTTCGAGGGCGTGTTGATCCTACTTCCATAGAAGAATAACCAAGAAAAGATTAACAGAGCCTAAATATCATCAATCCGAAAGATAAAGAGAAAGAGTGGTGAATGCTCTGACCTATGATTAGGGCTTTGATTGATAATTGGTACTTATCCAAACAAGGATTAGTATGGCTGCATCCAAATCCTAATCTCTACAGTCTACAGTCTTCCTTAACCCTTAAACTATAGCCGACGAGTGCGGTCCCACACGATAAGTGATCGTATTCTACGAGGTGTTGTATTAATCCTTCGAGTCGTATTTATCCTATAAAAGTTTTCGTCGGTGAACATGTTGAATAAACTTAAGTGACACAGAAATATTTAGTGACAATAATTTAAGTGAGACACGGGATATAAATTTATGATCCGATTGGATAATTCCTTGGACCTTTTCGTTATCGGACTCTGGTCTTTATCCAACGAATATCATTTCCTTTATCATCTCTCTCCCCATTTTCCCCTCTCAAAACTCCATCTCGTCTTCCCCTCAGATCCCAAACCCTAAACCCTAATATCTCATGAAATTCGCACAATCCCTCTCCGTCGCATTCCTCTACTGGTTCTACGACCTCTCTTAAACCCCCCAAATCAAACGATTTCCACTTGTGACGACTTCAATGGCGTCGAAATCAGTATCAGAGCCCACAGCGAGGATTACAGAGTCCGACAAGGATGAGAAGAGGAGGCGTCGTCGGATGGAGTCGAATCGGGAGTCGGCGAGGAGATCGAGACTGAGGAAGCAACATCACGTCGAGGATCTGATCAAGGAGATCGCGAGGTTGAGCAGAGAGAACGAGGTGAGGCGGAGGAGGATTGAGGAGTTGGAGAAGATGTGTGGGAGTGTGGAGGCGGAGAATGTGGTGTTGAGGTCGGAGAAGGAGCGGTTGAGAGCGGAGCTAGCGGCGGTATTGGAGGTGGCGGCGAAGATGGGAAAAGATGGCGTTGTGGTGGACGAGAAGGCGTGGCGGCTCGATCGTTGGCCGTCGTCAGTTCCTTTGGCACCTGCATGAATTCTTACGTCGGATCAAAACATTTCAAATGGCTGAGAAAATACTTTGAAATCAGATCCTAATATCAACTCCTCTCGTTACATGTACGTGTAAAGAACATATCCAGCTGACACAAACATTGTGGTCTTCCCTACCAGTTAGCGTTGGCACTGTTACTAACAGGCGTAGATGATCGTGATAGCACGAGAGCAACGAAGACAAAGAGAATAGCGGTATTGGAGAGAATCTTTGTACATTGGTGTGAGTATAGTCTTTCTCTTTTTCATACTGATGTTCGAAGTGCTGTTAACTTACATGGACGCAAAAAATGTGTTGTAGTGATGTTACCTCGATTAGCTGCGCTCAAACCAAACGTGTTTGTGTTTGTGTTTCGGGACAATACTGTAGGTTATGTTTTCCGGCTTTGAGGAGATGTATTAATTCTACTCTTGTGTTATGCAATCCCATGACACCATGGCCAGCGTGTGATTAACACCATACGATAACCATATCAGGATATAAGTTGATCGAATGACAAGTTGATTTGTAACACCATAAGCACACAATGCCACCTGGTGTAGCCGTCCATCTAAGTCGCCTCTTTTAGCACACTTCCAAGTTCCAACTATACCGACACACAAAACAGCAGCAACAGATTTCTGCATTCAAGCAACTTGAGACTCGCCGCTGCTCATATTCCAAAACGCAACTTCCTGCTCGAGGATGTCGAGTAGTGTCACCTCAGCCTTCCTACGAGCATCGGACAAGGCCTTCTCTAGGCACCATTAGCAATCCTTTCGAGTGAGCTGCAGTATTGCTCAAAGCCTTTGTTTCCCCACCTTTCACAGGTGTCCCTGAGTTCTGTAGGAGTACTGGAATCGTCCTCCCAGCAGTGAGCAAAGCTCTGCTGATAAACAACCTCGATCGCCCAAAATGCGGTGATCGCCTCTGTGTACTCTATTTCTGGAGCATCCAGGCTTTCTAAGAACCTGAAAAACAAGACATTGAACTGGATAATTACCAAACTATAAAACAAACAAACTTCGAAAGTCAAAATTAACAATTCCGACATCGTTTGGTGATTCATAAGCAAAATCATTGTCTCACGTTCCATGAGATGCCCACATCCTTCCTAGTTCATACACATTTATTTGGTTCCAGTAGCTCACACATACACATTGCAAAATTATCCAAAATTCGAACACCAAATTGGCCCTGCTGATACACGTTGCATATGTATATAAGCAATTTAATGGAGATCATACCTGCAGTAATCCAGGTTACCTTTCTGGGGTGCGATACTCGAGAGTTGAACATCCCATTTCGAAGCTTCCTTCTTGAACCATGCAAGTTCATCATTAAGAGCAGCCAAGCCTCCCAAAATAACCTCTATATCGGACTGATTGTCCGACTCCCAAGCCTTCACCAACACTCCAGCAACAAACGGAACAAAAGCTCTAACAAATATATAGTCCTGTCCCTGCAATTTCGGGCATGACAAGGGATAAGGAAAACATAACACACATTTTCCATGGGCTACACTCCATTCTGCATCTACAATAGGTCATCGCCAAATAAAAGTTCTTCTTCTTCTGGCTATACAATAAGGACCATATCAAATATTCGTTGCTCATATATATGGTCGATGGCCATAATCATGAACATGAATAGGTGAGTAAGAAAGCAAAGGAAATCACACCACCATATATTATATGATCAAGATCGTCATAAACTCAATAATATGGTCCGATTCTATCACATTATACCCTTAGCATCTACAAAATATTATCCAATTCCATATCCAATTAAGGGGAAATGAGGGATGACGCAACAGTCAAGTTGGCTATTCCAGTTCCTTCTCCACCACATATTTATTCAAAATATTTTGTTCAAATTTGATATTCGATTTTTTTAAAATTTTAGATAATTGAATTTTTATGATGGAGACCGCTACAACAGTAGGTTCTTGGCAACTGCCGTAGCACAAACTCTTCTCCTCCAATTAATTACTGGGTCTCAGAAACAGAATCTCGATTCTGACTAGCCATGACACAAACTAACATAACCTATCAATCTTCAACGGGAACACGATCCGGTATACCGAGTTCGAACCATATTTGAGCCATAATTGAACTAATTTCGCATCCAAAATCTATACAAAGAGGGAAAAACTCAGGCAATGACTAATGACATAGAATTGTACCAGCCAGCGTTTGAAAGAGGAGAAATCGACATTGTCATCTCTGATACTTAGAATAAAAGGGTGTCTGGTTGCGGCGACGAATAGCAAGCGATGCTTTCTCAGCCACGCCTTTATCGTCCCCTCACCAGTCCGCTGTTCCTCCTCCGACGGCGGTTCAGCGGCTCCTCCGAGTTCCGCCGCTGCCATTGATGAGTTTGGTTGAGTCGAAACGCGGTTGAATAGACACACCCAGAGCGGTTCGGTCAGATAAAAAGTGGGGGAAAATAACATAAATATTGTAATTAGATTATTAGGAATATCCTTTGAAAATGATGTATTTACACCTAAGCCTAGATATTTTCTTTAAATCTCACCTACTTTTGAGGCTATTAAATGG